>JANTPZ010093066.1:0-15567 GCA_025593235.1 Vachellia pachyceras
GCTTGTGTTTTTGCCACTCTTTTCACAACTCTTTATCCAATGTTTAATCCGTGATTTAATCCTTTCAACAAAAACAGTATCAGCAACGGTAGAGGTTGAAGAAGATTTTTTCACATCAAGACAAGGTGTGTAGTTCCCTATCTGCATTTTAGCTTTAGACTCTTGTACCCTAGACAGATATGATACACCTGCCACATAATGAAGAAAGCTCATCAAGGTCTCAAAATAAGTAACAGAGTTGTAGACTCTCTTTTCAAATAGCATGGCATTAGCCATCCATATCTACACATTTAGGTAGTCCACACATATTGCTGGAATGAATATGCAAACAATAATATCTGTCCAGGGGACAAACAAGTCCTCAAACCCTAATATTGGAGGAAATGAAGCATTAATTGATTGATATATATAGGTGGCATAAATTGTTTATGTTTTCAATCTAATTTCATG
The DNA here is from genome assembly GCA_025593235.1 of Vachellia pachyceras. NCBI lineage: Eukaryota > Viridiplantae > Streptophyta > Magnoliopsida > Fabales > Fabaceae > Vachellia > Vachellia pachyceras. Next base: position 451 of record JANTPZ010093066.1, read on the forward strand.
TCTAGGCTTACATTCAACTTGTATTAAAGAAAAAATGCAACAGATCTTAATAAAACCGTATGTGGCTAAGGTGGAAGAAAATTTTCTATTTGGTTCTTAGTCTTACTAACTCTGAAGGAAGAAAGGGAGATTAATATAGACTTCAATGTTTATTTCCTTCCAAAGGATCATCCTCTAACTGAAAAAGGAAGAGATCCTTCTATGCTCAGCATATCAGCGAAAAGTGTAAAAGAAAGACTGGCATAGTGGAAGATGATCAATACCGATGTTCAATATCTGCAACAGACTTTATCCAAGCTAACAAATCACACTTATGCAGCCGGTCAACTTGAAATTGCATAGCAAGTTTGCAAAACTAACTTGACTATACAAAGAATCATGTTTGCACAGGTTTCAAAAGACATTTAAAAAATCAAAAAGTTGAGCGCTGCAGATACCTTGCTTAGACCAAGACATCAAAATAAACAGATGAAAACACTAATATCAACAGAGCCCGAGCTGTTGGAAATTTTATTCATCTTTTGTCATAATTTTTATACACCCACAAAGGGAAGCATATAACTCCGAAACTACACTAACAAAGTTGATTGTTTAATAGAACATTACCAGCAAAAACCTCAGCAAGTCCCAAAATCACTCAGTCGTTGTGCTCTTACAATTTCCCTTAATAAGAATAGCTTTTTTACAGACCATAAGAATTTTCAAGGACAAAAAGGACATTAAAAAACTTTACCATCATATATGCAAGCATTGAAGTCAAAACCTTCACGAGCCATGGACGTCAGATATGATGTATGGCATGTAAAACCATAAGAAGGCATCCCAATTCTCAGTTCATCTCTAGGAAATAGAAGAAAATTGTACCTGCAACATATCCGTTAGGTCACTTTTTCGCCCGCCTTTCGTTTTACAAGCATCACTCTATTGTCAACCTTGATAGATAAGTGCATTTTGAAATTTGTCCACTACAAATAATTTCTTTCAATGTACTCTCATTCATTGAAAGATAACAAATTAATTCAAAAGACAACAAATTGCTCACTTGGAAACTTATAGCCTTGACACCCTCATTGTTTAACTCAATTACTATCAGCCCTCAGATAAGTTAATTGAAGCATTAAAACAATGGATGGATCAAAAATCAAATTGAAAGTAGTCATTTCCTACGAGAATCTGAAATGGCCCATTTGCCAGGGCAAGATTGAGAATGTCTTGTGCAACTTGGAAAAGAGAAGATGGTACTTGGTACGCACGGGTTAGCGATGAACTTATTGGAGTCGACGATTGAAAATGGACAAACAGCAAATTGAAGAAGCTGAAATCGCTCGGCGGAGTGCCTGGCCTTGCAATAGGCAGTTTCCGCCGTGTCGAAGGGAAGCACACGTTGCCACGAAGCCGAGAAAGAGCCAGTCTTCTCCATGGATACTGCTACGAAGTCAGAGTTTGAGATATGGTTCTCTAACTCCTTGAAGGATTCCTGGAAGTTGGACCTCGTTACCTGCTTCACCTTCCATTTCATGTGCACATTGGTGCAGAGAAAACGCCTCTGCAACAACAGAGACATGGCCACCGAAACTAATGCCGGGTTCAAGGTCCGTGGACAATATACCCCAAGAAATCGGGTCGGGTCTTTGGATTCAAAGTTCTCTAGTTCAGACAGCAGGTTCTTTCTTTTTCTTTTTGGTCAATAACCAATTAATCCTCATCAACCAATGGATGGATGTAGCAACTTTTTAAATTTTTTCCCTTTTTTTAAGAAAGCATTCATTTTATTCATTTTTCAGTTCATTTAAGCACCATATACTCGGAATAGGTCCAAAATGGAATAGATGTATCTAGGGATGGAAATATTTATAAATTTAAAATTTTAATTTAATGTCAAAATTTTTATGTTATTTATAAAAAAAATTAAAATGTATAACTTAATAATAAGTTCTTTTAATTTTTAAACTTATGGAAATAAACTTATGTAGTTAGTTTTTTCACTTATCAGCTCATTATATTATAATTTAATCTATTTAATTAAAAATGCATGAATAAAGATAATAATTATTTATATGTATTGTGTGCATAGCTATATATGACTCTCCAACAATATAGCATACTCCTTACTCTTTAAAATTTCACAATATTTATGCATGGCAAAAAAAAGGTTTATATTTATGCTATTAACTTCCCTACTACTAGCTTTGATTATTGCGTATTTGCATATAGGTTGAAGTTTATGAAAAATGTCTACATATAACTTAAAAGTTTGAAGGAGTTACATACACATAAAAGTTTAATGGAGCATACAAGTGATGATGAGGATTATTTGCACTGACTTTAAAGTTTAAAAGGATTTGTTATTTTTGGAAAAAAAGAAGAAGAAGGATTTGTTATTAAATTTTAAATGTTACAAGTTATTTGCACAAAATTCAAACAAAGTTCAAATGTAATATAACTTCAATTTTAATAGCATATGAATATAAATTCCTTCTTACTGGTCCTAACTTTTTGTTTTTGGGAGTTGTGGTAGCCATCATCAACGCTTTAGAACTTGATATGCCCTTTGTAACTTTCCAAACTATAGCCTACAACATAAACTTCATCATCTTTTTTACTTTCTGCGACACTGTCTGCTATTTACATTGTCATAATGTAAAATCAGGTCACCCTCCTGCATTACTGTAGTTTATAATTAATTAAAGTACTTTCTTTATATAGCTATTTCATATTCAAGTATTGTCGCCCAATTGAGGATGATTCTCCAAACATGTTTTCTGTATTTACATAAACTCAAACTCACTATCTGGTATGTTTAAATAGACAAAACCCTTTCCACTAAGGCCAATGATGGTTGGTTAATTAATGTAATTCATCCTCCAGAGTTTGCATTGAATGTCATGTATCATATATTATAGCAATAACAATGGTAATGACAATTTTGACTACACAGTGAGAGACTTAGAATATTCACATACAACACAATTCTGCAAAAGCTAGGAACACATTATTGTAAGTGCACAGAAATTCTAGATCGATTTGACCTCTGTTTTGTCTCTCTTTCTACATTGGCAATCCATCCAGAAAGCGCTTGTAGAAATGCAATGACTCTTGTGGCTTATATTCTGGAACAGTGTGTCCAGCTCCCTGCACCATTAATCAAAGAAAAATCAAGACACAAGATTAAGTGATTCTTGAAGTAAATTTGCTCAGATTTTCTGGAGTCCAAACCTTTATGGTCATAAATGTGAGATTTTTATCATATCCTTGTGTATAACTGCAACAAATACACAGTAGGTAGTTCAATTGAGTAACAGGTCAAAACTCTTGTTGCATTGTGAAAAAGAAAAAGAAAAAAAGCATAAACTGGTGTAGCAGCAGAGGAAAAATTCTCTGAAATTGTAAACAAAGTCCCCTCAATTTCCTGGATTATTTTATTCGAAAATGCATTCAGTATAATAAGATAAGAAGGAAAATGGAGCTGGAAGTACCCAGCAACTTGATTATTGACTATCCATGACCTCCATTCATCCACAACTTTGTATCCCATTGCTCTAGTCCATGCTTCACTTCCAGTGAATGGAACACACATATCATGATCGCCACTGTCGAAAACATGAATTTTTTCAGTAAATTATCAATGGTCAATATCAAATAAGAGCAGATAAATAGCAAGAAGAATGCCAGATCATTCACAAACAATAATGGTGATTCTTATAGCAACAGACAATTGTCAATAACAAGCAAGCAGCATGAACTATTGTTATTTGCTGCAGTAGGCTTGTCATTGCATGCTACTTATTATAAAACTTTTTGATGATTACATTCTTTCTTTGGGACTTTATAGAGATTTTCCCCCTGATTTTAACCTGATAATGTACCTGTATATAAGTGCTCGATATCCTCTGGATGTCAGATTCCTGTGGAATTTGATCATGCTCCCAGCATCATGATGGTATAAAATATTGTCCGTGCATAAATCCCAATTACTGACATCAGATTTCTGTTATATCACAAATTGGCGTTTTTTTTTGGGTTACACAGGATTTAAAAAGATAAAAAGTTAGATGAGTTGCTTCAACTCCAAACTAAACTGTACTGTAAGTAGTGGATGACGATAAACAACGGTTTAAATCTACAAGAACTGAACCGAATACCATTTGGTCAATGCAGTTCAATCCAGGTTGGTTCATAAACCAATGTTTCCGTTTCACAGTTTGGGCAAATTAGAGACCCACCTCCGCAGTGTGGATTGCTTTCCTGACTATGTCATTGTTCAACCATGAGTTTGCGACCTCGTCATCCTGAAGATAATTTTAGAATTTGTTACTTGCTAAACATCCCAAGCTACAATCAATGCCACAATATCAATAACTTCAAGGCGATCATATCAAATACTACCTATGGCCACTAAAAAAAGAGTTAGATAACTGATTTGCAGATGTTAAGAAAATTATTTAATAAAAATGTGTATTAGTTTCTCTAAAAATCCCTCTTTAATCATATGTATTGGAACTACTCCTTGAAGAAAACCCTTTTATTATGTGTAATTAATAGGGATACTTCAAGGGGATTATAAATTTGGGAGACAAAATGGATGGAAGTCTTATATTTAAACCAGAACATAGCTTTAACGCAGATCATAAGCTACAAGTTATAACCATCTTATCTATGATGACAAATGAAAAATAACCATTAGAAACTTAAAATTAGTTTTCATAGATCGTAAACTACAAGTTATAATCATCTTCTTATCTATGATCACAAATCAAAAATCACCATTAGAAAATTAAAAATTAGTTTTCAGAGGACATAAATCAGTGTTGGTAGAATCTGTCATATCATTATTGGTCAAGGGTCAAATATCTCCCCAACTCAATTTTTCAATTCTTATGGGAACACCAAAATTGAAATATTCAACAGTGTGCCTTTAGAAGTCAAGCTTCTATTACTATCTTGACTCCTGAGCATCTCTATCTCAGGATTCCGTTTTTCCTCATCTCATGGAAGAGACTTCAGAAAGTGTAAGGAGACTAATAGATGCTACACATAATTAACAAAAGGAAAAGACAGAAGTACAATAAGCAGTTTTGACTATGAAATTTGGGACTAATAACAGATTCATGTATATTTAACTTGCTTTAACACCCTATAACCATACTATCAGCTTTTTTCCGCTGCAGTGATTAGTAAATTTCAAGTGTGAGCAAATAGACATCAAATCCTAAGGAATCAACCCAAAAAAACAAATTCATACATACACATTCTACAGATGAAAAACAATTTAAAGCAGGGAAGTAATTATAGAATGATAATGAAACATAATACCAAAGCAACTTACAGTGCATGGAACGTTCTGGCTATTGCTAAGTTGCGGCCAAGTTGGCACAATCCCATCTCTCACAGGAGCTCTAAGGGGCCAAGCACGACCAAACATCCTTTTTCTCACAGGAAGAGGCCTCTCAGTCTCACCTAACTGCCAGAAACTGGACGGCAACCTGATATAGGATGATGTAGTCTCCACAGTATCTGGCCCATGATAGCATGGTTCTAGAATGTCATAGATGTTTAGCCCATCAATCACCTACCATAGAATCACCAATGAGAACCTAATTCATCTCGGTTCATTTTCTTCCATAACTGTATTATACAGTTAGATTACCTGATCAACTTTTGCTAGCTGTATTGCACAATTTTCATTCAACGGATTATAGAAATTCCCATTGCACTCAACTCCAACCTCCTGCACATGTAGTCATAAACCATTAATTATATGAAACATATTCAGGAAACAACACAACTTCAGCAAATTTGGAAGCACAAAGACTGCAAAGACAAAATTATGTGAGGAAGCTCAAATCGTTAAGATGATTGAAGAGTTGTAGTTTCACCTCATACAATTCATCTGATATAAGACCCATCCCATGTGCAAACGGAACAAGGGCATTGCCATCAAATTCATCATCCGTACAGCCGTTTCCAACTAAATATCCCTGCACATAATAACTTCAGTTCACGGATACAAGCTTGAAAATGAAAGATTAACCTGAAGATCAAGACCTTGAAATTCAGGTTGGGACTTGCACCAGCATCAATTCCTATGAAAGATAACAAAACAGAATCTTAGTTGCCATTCGAACTCATGGTAAAACAACAAATTTATGAGAAAACTTATTACCTTTTACTACTTCATAAGCTAGCGTGGGTACATAAATTCCAGCATACGACTCTCCAGCGATAAAGAATGGGTTAGAAAGGAACTTGGGATATAGTTCAAACCACTGGATTTGTTCAAGATCAAGGAAGAAATGTAAGAAATCTATAAACCATACAGAACTACAAATTCAGATATTATATTGTCAAGATTCCCAACTTCTTCCACAAAATACCTTAAGAAGAAAGGTATGTGTATCTGAAGCAGTCTTTATGTCTCCAGTTGTATAATCAGATTTGTTCTTTGAGAAAGAAAACCCCACACCAGCTGGAGAATCCAAATATATAATGTTGGAAACCTGTAACGCAAATCAGAGCAATGCATGCAAAGATTAGAAGATTCTGATAAAGGAAGACTGTTATAAACTCAACCTGAATATCACAAAGCAAAGAAACTGTTCTAAGATGAATCAAACAAAAGGTAAAAATGTTTAGACCTTTGACCAGCTGTAAGGATTGAGGTGCAATGTGGGCAAGGATCCCTTTGTTTTCGCCTTTTCAAAATTGAAAGGACCTGAAATGTGCCATGAATAAGTCAAATTTTAAATTAGCAACAGTAAATCAAGCATATTGTAGGAAATCACCATATTTAACCGTTGACTAAGGCCAAGAGTAAGGTATAGTGTTAAAGGATGTTAGATTCTTCAACCTAGCTGACTGTTATTAGGGGTCAATTCAATTTGCAATGTCAAAAGCCACAGAAAATACTTGCAACTTGAAGAATGAATTCACATCTTGGTATCCGAATTGAGAAACAAACTGATAAAATTTATCAACACTACAAGGGCTGACTTGAATGAATCATTACCATGCTCGTATACGAAAGCATCGAAGCTAGAACATCCGGGTCCGCCATTAAGCCATAAAACCACAGGATCCTTATTTGGATTGCTTTCTGATTCAACAAAGTAATAATACAGGCTCCTCCCATGACTTTCATCCACCGTCACATAGCTTCAACATCACAAAATTAGACACAAACAAGTCCTCCATTTGTCAACGAGAACAAAGTTAAAGCCGATATATTGTTAAGGAGATAATCTGAAGCATACCCGGCATAGTGCTTGGAAGGTATAGTGCCAGTAAATCCAGGAAGCTCTGTTATGAGAGCACCTTCAGGAGCAGATTGAGTTGGCCGAGATCTTAGGAAAGTGTTGACCAGGACGAAAAAGAAGCAGCAGAAGACCACGCTGTTCACCGAAGCCATGCTGCTGTTCGATTAATCAGCAGAAGAAGCTACAGCGCACAAAGAAGTATTGACAATCAAGAAACACTACAAACTAAAAGCATCGATGACTCAGTGCCACCATTACAGACGAATAAAGACGTTGTAAACGCAAGCTCAAATGTGGGTCCCACCTGAATTATTGAAAAACCAAGTGTGGTTTTGGGGATGAATCGAGCAGAGTTGAGGGCGGTTTTTCTGGAGCTCGAGATCACTCAATCCTCTAACATGGCGTCGCCGTCAGGTCAGGTTTCAACGCCAAAGTTGTTGGATTCTTGTGGGGTGGGACACAGTGTAGTGATTACATTTGGAGGAGCCAGATCGGAAAATGAGACAGGGAAGGAGATATTTTATATATTTATCAGATTCCGTGAATGATACTCACGTCGGAAAGAAGATATCTCATCTGGAAATGTTATAAATTTTAAGATTGGGTTGGATAAATTAATAATATAACACTGTAGATATTTGGATACACGATTTGATTCATATTTTTCCTACCTACCTTCTTTGCGCTTCTCATCCACGTGATTGAGATGAAATTAAGACAGTTCAGGTTTAGTATTCTGCAAAGTGAATTTCTTATAATAAAAATAGCAGTTCTGCAAAACTCTGAAACACTTTGAATTTGTTTTCATAAAGTACAGATATTCATATAAAAATTATTAGCAATTCTGCAAACAATAGGAACACATTATTGTGCTACGCAGAAAATCCAGGTCAGACTGATCTCCGTTTCGTCTCTGTTTTTCATATTGGCAATCCATCCAGAAATTGCTTGTAGAAGTACAATGATTCTTGTGGCTTATATTCTGGAACAGTGTGTCCAGCTCCCTGCATCATTGTCAAACAGAATCAGAACCCAAGATCAAGTGATTTCTTGAGGCAATATGGTTTAAACTTTCTGGTTTACAAACCTTTATGGTCATAAAGGTGAGATTTTTATCAAATCCTTGAATATAACTGCAACAAAAACGAGTAGATAAACTGAACATCAGGTCAAGATTCATACTGCATTATTAACAAAAAACAAACTGATAGGATGTATAGCATTGGAAAAATATCCAATTCTAAACAAGATTCCTTCTGTTTCCTGGATTATTTATTTGAAATTCATTGGGTAAAATACTCCTTTGGATCCTAAAACGTGAAAGTTACCTATGTGTTAATTTTGATCCTAATTGCAACACCTCAATTCATTTTATTTATTACATAATGCTATTTAAGGAAGATTTGATCACAATTCATTGTCGAATAATTTATCTACATTTCTTAATTTATCTAAATTTGTTAAGTAGCTATTACATTAGGGATTAAGGATATGTTGAATAAGAAAAAAGGGGGAAATAGTGTTAGAGTACCCAGCAACTTGATTATTGATTATCCATGGCCTCCATTCATCCACAACTTTGTATCCCATCGAGTTAGTCCATGCCTGACTTCCAGTGAATGGAACACACATATCATGATCGCCACTGCCACAGTAAATTAGTTAATCAATTAACAACAAACAAGAGCATGTATCCGTTTAGGAATACGGTAGAGAAGTACTTTTACGCAAGTTGAGGTAAATATGTGAAGGGGATTATCTCGTTTTGCGAAAAAAACACTGTTGAAAGTGTGTTTGATTTTTCCAAACGCTCCAACAAACAAACCCCGTATTTATAAATAACAAGAAGCGTCATGATGGTGACTCTTATCTCAACAAACTGTTGTATAAAAAACACGAGATGTAAGTTGTAAAGACATGTTTAATTGGACAACTGGAGAGGTTCTAGTTTTATGAACTGTGTTAAGGAATATGCATGTCATTAAGCATTTAGGAGAGTTTTATGAGGCTCAGAAAGTAGTTCCATATTTTTAAATGCACCCAAAGTAAATGGTAATGGTGTCACTAGCTGATAATACAACAGCCATAATTTCGCGGAGTGACTGACTTAGAAAAACTAGTTAGTGGGGGCCAAATTTGTTACACACACACAAACATTTTATGGAAAATAAATAAATTTATATATTTTTCAAATTAATATAGAAATAAACATTTATTAAAATTAATAAATAAATAGGCTAAGTCATAAGTTTTGACCTTTTTAAAGTTACATGAAACTTTAGTTTAGTCCTTAAAAAAAGTAAATTTAATCCTTTAATTTTAATGTAGTGGTTTTATTGGAAAAATGTTAATTTGGTGACTTCAAACGGTGATTTTATTAAAATTTTGATAAAATATATGCTTAAATATTCATTAAACGTATGCTAATGGTGCAATTGAAAATTCCAAGTGGGGGTATTCCAAGTGAAGTTGTTGTTTTCAAGGTACAAGCTTCTTGCTCTGCCATAGTGCATGACTGCATGCCATTATCTCCTTCGTTAAAACTGTTTAAAGATGATTGACTTTCTCTCGTTTTATGTCCCGAAGAACTCTGTTTCGTGGGTCAAAGAGCCGTCCCTCGCCGGAATCTCATTTTCCTCTGTTGAAGCATATGTGAAGATGCTATCTTCTACAGCTACAAGTTAACATGGTTGGGGAAGCACTAGATTTTCATGAGCTCATTTCAGAAGGATATTTTTTGGATGAACTTAGCTACGGCATATTAATGATGGATTGTGTAAAATGGGGAAAACAGCTTCTGCTGTCAAATTACTCCGAAAGCTGCCTAGACTTGCAATGAAGCCGAATGCATACATGTACAACACAATCATCATGAGCTTTGCAAGGATGGATTTGTAAGCGAAGGGCTTTGTTTGTTTTTAGAAATGATTGCAGGGAATATTTCCTGATACTGTGGAATACAATACTCTTATTAATGGGCTCTGCAAAATCCATCAATGGACAGAAGTTACTCAATTGCTCAACGATATGTTCCAAAGAGACATCAACCTAAGTGTTGTCACCTTTAACATATTGATGGATGCATTTGGTAAAGATGGAAGGATCATAGAAGTTCAACCAGTGTTTGACAAAATCATGAAGTTTGGTCAAAAGCCTATTGTTGTTTCATACAACAGATTAATGGATGGATATTGTATGAACAATAATGTAGAGGAAGCAATGGAAGAATTTAATCGGATGATTAGAAGTGGTTTGAGACCAGATGTTTTCAGTTATAATATTTTGATTCATGGATATTGCAAAAATAGAAGACTGGATGAGGCCATATATCTCTTTAACAAAACGCGTTCAAGAAATTTGGTCCCCAACACATTAATTTATTCTTGTATGATTGATGGCTTGTGCAAAGCAGAAGAATCTCCTAATATAATCAGAAATTTGGTCCCCGACACATTAATTTATTCAAGAAATTTGTTATATGCATATGCAAAAGGCTTGATCTTGATCGAGCAATTGCATTATTGGAACGTATTGTCAGAGAGAAAATTCGACCTACAGTCCGCACCTATAATATTCTTCTTGATGTTTTGTGCTCAGGTGGAAGACTAAACAAGGCAAGAGAGATTTTTCGGTATCTTTAGATGGCAGGTAGCCATCTAAATGTTGTGTCCTATAATGCTATGATCTAAGGACTTTGCAGCGAGGGTTTGTCTGATGGGCAAATGCCCTCCTTGATAAAATGGAAGACAATGACTGCATTCCTGACATAATAACTTTTAAAACTACTAATAGGCATCTTCTTGATAAAAACAAGGATGATAAGGAAGAGAAGCTTCTTAAGAAAATGTTTCCTAAGGGCTTGTCGTTAAAATAAAACAAGGTAAGGCTCTCTATTATTTATTTCTGCTAAAAGTTGTTGGATCTGATACCTGTTGATGTTCTGTTCAAGTCATATGTTTAGTAAATTTGTTATCTTTGTACCGTTAGCATTACTAATCTAATTAAATTAGGTAAATATATCCTACATTTAGAACCAGATGGAGTATATGAAAATGTTTGGACATAAAGTTGTCTTGTTTGATTGAGGTACCCATAGTTGGGTTGTAGTGTTGTATGTTATGTTTGGTTATATGTATTTGGTTTGAAAGCTGCATGATGCTAACTAGGGAGACTATTTTATAATTCCGAATATACTTATGTTGTTATATTGATGATATTTAAATTAAAGAGGTACCTGTATATAAGTGCTCGATATCCTTTGGATGTCAAGCTCCAGTGGTATTTGAGCATGCTCCCAGCATCATGAACGAAAGGACTAATAACTTCCGTGCATATAATCCAAGTCTTAACATCACTTTCCTGATATATATCACAAAGATCACAAATCGTTAATCAACAAGAATTTAACCAAATATCCTTTGGTCAATGTGGTTCAATTCAGGGTTGGCTCACAAACCAGAGCTTTCATTTCACTGTTTGGCTTAAAAAAAATGAAAGGAACCAATAAGCTAGGTTTAACAAAAGAGGCTAATTTATTCACATTGTAGCGAACTAATGTTTGAATTTTCATTGGGGGATATACCAAAATTTAATAGTGCCTTGAATAATATTGTCTCTAATAGGAGAATATTTGTGCTATAGCAAAAGAAAAAAAAAAGATGGAATGAAACCTCACCGGTGCAGTGTGAATTGCTTCCCTAACTGTCTCGTTGTTCAGCCAAATGGTTGCAACCTCATCATCCTGAAGACAAAATTAGAACTTGTTATTTCCTTAACATTTCAAGATATAAGCAATGCACAACGATATAAACACAATAAACTCCATTGAGATCATATCATGTATATGATGACACTTGGTGATGGCTGATATGATACAAGAATACAGAAAAAAAAAACAAAAGATTGTAATTATCGATCAAGGGCCAGATATGTCCCTAACCTAGTTTTTTAATTTTTATGTGAACAACACTGATGTGAAGGTATATCATCTTGAATCAATAAGGTTCAGACTTCAAAGCATGATAGAGAGAATACGTTCAATAATGTGATTTTAGGTGTCAAGTTTCTATTACCATCTTCAACAGATTCTCTATGTCAGAACTCTCTTTCCTTCATTCCATTAAGAGACTTGAGAAAAAGAATATTTTGGAAGGAACGACGAGATTAACCTTATTCTCTGTGTGTTAAACGTGTGTGTGTTATAATGTGTAAAAGCCTATAGAACAACTACAATGAGCAATTTGAGACTAAGGAATGTGCAGTGTAACCAATTTTGTAACTTTATTTAAACACCTTATTAGTCCCTACGGCTCTTGTAAATATAAGACCTAAACAATAAGTTTATTTTGATATTAGAAATAAAACTTCATTTCACTTCGTACCCCAAATTTATAATATTTTCTCAAAGTATATTTATTGATTGTATATGTGAAGAGGATTTCGATTAATTAAATATTTATGTCTTAGATTAAATATAAGTTTAGGTCTTATATTTATTAAATATAAGACCTAAACAATAAGTTTATTTTGATATTAGAAATAAAACTTTATTTCACTTCGTACCCCAAATTTATAATATTTTCTTAAAGTATATTTATTGATTGTATATGTGAAGAGGATTTCCATTAATGGTGGCTCCAATACATACAAGGTATTTTAGGAAAATCAACATGCATTTGTTATAATTAACTAATTTATTTATTTTTCTTAATATCTTTAAATTAGTTCTTTAGCTCTTATATTAACGAGAAGAGGTAGTACTGAATTTGCATCAATAAGCGGTTTTATGTGTAAATAAATAAACATCATATCCAGAGAAATCAGGCAGGAAAAAACAAATGCATATGTAGATTATAGAGTTCCTACCAATGAAAATAAATTGGAAGCAGGGAAGTAAAATTATAAAATGATCATGAACCATCAGACAAGGGAGCCTACAGTGCATGGAACAATGGTGCTGCTACTGCTAAGTTCCGGCCAAGTTGGCACAATTCCATCTTTCACAGGAGCTCTAAGTGGCCAAGCACGACCAAACATCCTTTTTCTCACTGGAAGAGGTCTCTCGGTTGCCGCCCCTAACTGCCTGAAGCTGGACGGCAATCTAATGTAGGATGCTGTAGTCTCTACTGTCTCTGTCCCATGATAGCATGGTTCTAGAGTGTTGTATATGTTTAGATCAGCAATCAGCTACAATGATAAGAATCATGAATGAGATTCTAACTCATCTTGGCTCTGTTTGATACAAAATTGGGTTTTACAGTTAGATTACCTCATTAACTTTGTCTAACAACTTTTGACAATATTCATTCACTGGAACATAGTAATTACCATTGCACACATATCTAGTCTCCTGCAAATACATAAAACGTGTTCAGTCAACAAGAAAACTTCAGTAGATTTGTGAGTTTGAGTGTTTGCTTTAAAAAAAAGACTATGTGAGTCAGTTCCAAACTTGCTCTCGGATCATTCGTATTTTGTGAATGACCAATTCAACTCGAAAATAAGCTATCAATGCAAGGCCTAAGGTTGGTTTCTACTAATATCTCTAACATGTCATTCACATGAAGATCCTTTGAGATTGCATGTGAACAAAGAACTAGTTTAATATGCATTAATGTTGAAATTTAATTTTAATCACTTTGAAATGAAGGCTCAAATACCATGTCAACGACCACTTTGACTCAAGCTGAACTTGTTAAGAAAAGACCTATGATTGGTTTTCTCTTAACAATATTCCATAAATATGCTATAAAATTGAATTAGTAATTCTTGAGATGATAATTACGACAAGCTCCTTATTAAAATTTGATATGGTTGAGGGTTTTTAACTATCACCTCATACAATTCATCTGGGATAAGACCCATGCCATGTGTGAATGGAATAAGCGCATTGCCATCAATTTCGTCATCTGCAACGCCATTTCCTACCAAATACCCCTGCAAATAATGACTTCAGTTTGCAGCTACAAGCTTATAAACAAAAGATTAACTTAAAGATAAAGAAAGACCTTGAAATTCAGGTTGGGCTGTTCACCAGCTTCAATTCCTATGTAACATTTGAAAACAAAAAGGGCAATAAAAATGAACCTTAGTTGTGATTCTAGCTCATGTTATAACAGGAAATTCATGAGAAAACTTGTTACCTTCTACTACTTCATAAGCTAGTGTAGGTACATAAATTCCAGCATAAGACTCGCCGGCGATGAAGAATGGATTAGAAAGGAACTCAGGATAGAGTTCAAACCACTGGTTTTGTTCAATTCAAGAAAGAAATGTAAGCAATCTAGAAAGCATACAGAGCTATTGACTCAAACGATATTGTCAAAATTTTCTACTTGTTTCACTAGCCACCTTAAGGAGAAAGGTGTGTGACTCTGAAGCAGTCCTTAGGTCTCCAGTTGGGTAATCAGATGTATTTTTAGAGTAAGAAAAGCCCACACCAGCTGGAGAATCCAAATATATAATGTTGGAAACCTATAATGCAAAGCAAAATAATGTAAGACTATGAGAAAGGAAAACGGTTATGCTACCCTCAGCCTGAAATATCACCAAGCAAAGAAATTGTTCTTCTCTTTTGAAAGATAAATCCTGAATCAAACAAAAGGTAAGAATGTTTAGACCTTTGACCAGCTGTAAGGATTGAGGTGCAATGTGGGCATTGATCCCTTGGTTTTGGCCTTTTCAAAATTGAAAGGACCTGAAATGTATCATGAATTAGTCAAATATAACACAACCAACAATAATAAGTCAAGCATATTATTCTATTGAGATTTTTTCAGAAAAAACCAGGTTTCAGAAAATACAGAAGCAACAGAATGATTTGCTGTTGGTTTGTGATTTTGTTTCTGATGTTATACAGAAAAGA
>JANTPZ010093067.1:0-16376 GCA_025593235.1 Vachellia pachyceras
AGTTCTATATTCTTGTGTATTCTACAAGCACCCAACAAGGCACCTTACACATTTTTATCTGGTTGAATGGGCATAGAGTTAATAAGCTTCAAAGCTTTATCCAAATCGCCAGCTCTTCCCAAGAGATCACCGCACAAGCATAATGTGCTTCATTTTTCTCATCGCCATAAGCTTCCATCGTTTGAAACACGTCCCAACCTTCTGCTAGCATACCTTCATGACTACAAGCAGATAACAGACACATAAATAGAACCCCGTCCGGGCGTATGCCGGCTTCGACTAGTTGCTTAAACGTACTGAGTGCCTCTTGTGCAAAACCATGCATGCCATAGCATCTAATTATGGCATTCCACACGAAAATATTTCTGTCAGGGCCGGAGATTCGGTCGAAGACCGCTCTTGATATGTTTATATAGCCACAGTTTGAATATAAGGATATAAGACCACTTCCTAAAGCAGCATCAAGTTTCATTCCTGACTTACAATGTGAGAATGAATCCAGAATCCTGTTTGGATATCTGCAGCCTGAGCAAGTGCTGGAAGAACAGTTAAAAAAGTGGTATTATCAGGAGCACCTGTGACATCAGTCCTCAAAAGTTCATTATAGATCTGGATTGCTTCATCCATATATCCATTTGTGGCATATCCTGAGATTATGGAATTCCAACTCACAGTGTTGGAATTCCATAATCTCAGGATATGCGACAAATGGATATATGTCTTTTTGAAGAATCCCATCAAATATTCTTCTAGAGATGTCAACATCCTTACACTTGGCATAAAAAGTCACAAGAGCGTTTCCAACGTACAAATCAAAGTCCAAACCATATTTCACATGTCCATGGATCACTTGACCCTTTCTATGAGCTTCCTCTGCGCCACAAGCCTTGAGCACAATAGGGTATGCGTATCGGTTCGGAGTTAGGCCATTTGAGCACATTTCATCATAGACATTCAAGGCTTCAACAAAAGGACCCACATTCGCATAACTCTTGATGACCACATTCCAACAAAATACATCTCTTTCAGACAATTTGTCAAATACCTTTCTAGCTCTTTCCAGGTTGGACGAAGCACCGAGCTCAGCGTACCTTCCAACCAGCTTAGTTGCTAGAAATTGATTTTGTTCATAGACTCCGGTAATAATCTGGGCGTGCACATTTTTTTTTTTTTAATATCAGCGGTGTTTTTACAGAGCTGCAAGACATCCACGTAATAGTATGAGTCTTCTACTTCGTGAGCTTTCGAATACGCAATTCCCGCCACAAAAAATCTGATCGAAGTGTTCAAAACTCGATTCAATCCCAGCAGCTTCTGCTGTGTTTTTCGAAATTGGCCACGTTTTCGGTTTTGCCACAATGCAATGCAATGTAACCCAGCTTCATGGCCCGATTCCCGTCAATATTTTTAATATGACTATTTGATCGAATCAGATTCAACCATGGTCAAACTCATTCATTATACATCCCCTGAAGATGTTTGCTACATTTACACTAACTCAAACTCCGGACATCATATTTAAACAATTAAAACTTCTGACCAAACCAACACTTCGCAATCTGATCGATATAAATATCAATCATAAATTATAAATATTATAGCATATTTTGTGCAACGCAGGGATGACATATTTGCCAGTTAAAAGCAAGTCCTACACGTGAGTTTGAAATGGATGCTTGCTAAGGATGGGGCAAGAAGGTGATACCATACGGAAGAATTCAATACGAGCCACATATCATAGTAGTTTTCAACTCCTCGAGGAATAAAACATTGAACAAAACTTATTCCTATAGTACGGCAGAATGCGTGAGGACTTCAAGGGTCTTGTCTAGTGGATATAAAATATAAATGTTTATAGTTGAAAACTTAACCATTTTAAAAAAAAAAAATTTACGGCTCATTTATTAGATCTTATGAGTTGACATACAGGTGAAAGAAAGTCCTCCATTTTTGGTCGATGAATTCGTAGGATGGGTCAGCAGCCGATTCCTTTTGTTTGGAATTTTCGGTTTTTAATATAAGTTCCAATTTATTTATTTTAAAGATTAAAGAAATTAAGTAAGCTACTTTACATTACATGCATCTATAATTATATTATATAATACTTATGTATATCATTAAATTATATATCAATTTATGAATCATACGTATTAGTTCAAAAAAAGATAAATCTAAATTTCTTAAAAAAATATATCAACTCAGAATAGTATTAAAATTCATATTTAGCATCGGTTATACTATAAAACCCCGACATGCTTTGCACCCGTTGCTTAGAACTTTATATATAAAAGAGGAGCCCAAGATAAAATATAAACCCCTTTCAATTAGTCTACTACACGCATAAGGATTGAGATTCAAACCTGACCATTAGTTTGAGTGATAAATATAATGACATTTTATGAAAAACATCCTTATTCATTGCGACATCTTGAGACTAAGACTCCTAATTAAGAACAAAGTTATAAACAAAAGTCATTTTCACAACCTAAATTGGTACTCATATATAGGAGCAATTCACACTCAATAAACAGTCCTGATTAATTGCACCAAGTACTTGTATTAATAAGACAAGACTTGCTTGTGGGAGGCAGCATAGAAATTGGGGTTTGATTCTGAAGTTTCTTGTGGGGAACTCAAAGTGTGAATGAGAGTGTAAAAGAAATAAAGACAAGTATTAATGGGGATCTGTTTGTCAGCCACCTATCACCTAACTATAACTAATTACCAGGTAACCCACCCTTATCTAAAAAGCCACCAGCTGGTATGGGAAGCTGTATGCCCCATTCTTCAACTTAACCAAAAATTCTTCCACTTCCTCTCTACTCTCTCTATTTTTTCCTCCACAAGCCACTGACCATTCCCACTTCATCGTTTTCAAACAAAACTTGGTTCAATTAATAAGGAATCAATTCATAACATACAAGATCGTGAATTCAAATCCTTCCACTTATATGAGGACCTGTTGACGAATGATTTGTAAATACCACTATAAACGTTATTTAAATCTGGAGGTATACTCTGACTCTAGTGAATACCTAACACTCAACTTTACCTAAACTTTTCTATTAAAAAATGGTTTAACTTGCATAACACATTATAATACAAGATAATATGTAACATTATAGTGTAAGAAAATTAGTTGAAAACTTTCAATCCCAATTCTCTATTTTTCTTAAAAAAAATTAACTCGTTAAAATGTTCCATCTGGTTTATTTCCCTCAAACCAAACAGACCAAACAGATAAGGTTACAAATTAATAACCAGGGAGGTTGTATTAATTTTTGCTAACATTTCACAAATATTTCTTACCTATCTTTCTGTTTTTTTTGGGATCAACTTACCTATCTTTCTTAACTTTATGGTTAATTATGTGTTATTTTATTTTGGTAACGTTAGGAAAAAAGGTTCCAATAAAATGTGCTTAATATAGTCATGTTGTATTATTGGAAAAGCCACAGATAGCAATTAGAACAGCAACCTTTTCGTCTTATTCTTCCCATCCCATGTCAGCTGCCAACTTTTCTTTTAAGAGTTTATAATTAAAAAAATTAAAATATCCAATTATTTAGAATGCGCAAGGAATTTATTGTATGTAGCTAGATGAAAATGCTCTCTTTTTCTTTGCTTGTTAAAGAGATTCTTAAAATTATTATCATTACTCTCAAGTTTTTGAGTTTTTTCATCTTATTTTTTTTAAAAAAATTATGAGTATGAAATTTAGTGAACCTTGTAAATGTTGTCTGTGAGTTTTGACTCTCGATGGGACCAAATTCTTTAGATTGCAAATTTGCAACCCTGGCATCAATATATAATTCCAGTCTCTAGATAAAAAAAAAAGTCAAAATCTATGAAAGTAATGTAAGTGACAAACTTAAATATCTGAGTTACCGAAGATTAAAAAGTTAATTAAAATTTGATAAAGATAATAAATATGTAAAAAAATATTTTTCTATCACTGCCCTTTATTCACAGAGAGAGGGTGTGAGGGAATGAATAGGACAAAGGGATTACAGGAAATGTCTTCCAACAATTGATATATTGATGAATAACAAATAATCAATGGGAGTAAAGATAAAAATAAAACAAAATTTCAGACATTATTTTCTTTTGTAACAAGAACTGTTTACGTGGGTTGTATCAGGGAACCTACCGGGGCTAAAACATGTATCTATATTTAAAGAGTGTTTATAAATAGATATTTACAGATCATCCACTAACAATATTTAATTGTAATAGAATTTGAACTCAACCTCATGGATGGTTATAAATGAATCAATCTTTATTAATAATTTTTAACATTCTTCAAAATATCTTATAAATAGAATCATGCCCTACCTACAAACTTGTATTTGATATAAGGACCAAAGGAAGCATTTTATAACAACAATAGTAAGTTAAAAAATCCTTTATAACGGGCTTGTTTAGAACGACATTTTCAAAAGCCAAACGCTCATTCAATAATATTTTTCCATAAAACGAGATAATCCCCTCCATATATTTACTTCGGTTTACATAAAAGTTCTTCTCTCATAAAACGAGATAATCCCCTCCATATATTTACTTCGGTTTATATAAAAGTTCTTCTATAGCGTTCCCAAACGGGTACAATATTAACACGAAAATGCCCTTTGACTCTTATTAAGAACATGATGGGTCTTCGACCTCAATATCTTCCATTGTGATTGTAGGCTTTTTTATGGTATTTTGAGTGTAATTTTCACGTTGAAATCTGTATAAGAGTAATTCACCTATAACTTTCCGGGTGGTACGAGGTGGTTGGAAGAGAAATGGCTTAACGGCCATTTCATAAATCACTTTCAAAATATATTTTTTTAAGATAAGGGTAGGCTTATGTTCAATTATCTATTTAATGTTAAGCAAAAGTATCAATAACAAAAATTAAAACGAAAATAATAATTTTAATGGACGCAGTTCAGTTGATTAATGGACTCTATGCTTTTTAGGTGATATATCCCATACATGTCTACTTGAAGTTACTAATCAAATGTAATTATATATGAAATTCATATCTAATTATTTGCCTCGTAAATTATTTATATTATTTTTATATCATTTTCTAAGCAATAATATTATATACATTCTTTACCAAAATATACATTCATTTAATGAATGGAGATTCTACGAATTGTTAAAATAATATTTATCTTTCTCTTATGATTCTCACCAGAAAGAATATATATGGTTCGTGCTTAATATGAATATACCAACTTTCCAATTGTTTTAATAAATAAGTTTCCCCTCTTTTGTGGGAATAGGATTGAGAGCTCAATTAAATCGTGTTTGCTGGCTACCTACCTACCTTCTTAAAAAGTTATAAATATATATAATATTAAAATTCTTACAAGTAATATTATTTGTATTATTTATGAAACTAAAATCATGAACCTGTTTGGAAAAGCGGTAGAGAAGTACTTTTACGCAAATTGAGATAAATATGTGAATGAGCTTATTTCGTTTTACAGAAAAATACTACTGAACGTGCATTTAGCTTTTAGAAACACTCCGCCAAACAAGCCCCACTTAGTTTTCAGATTATGTACAATGTACTATTCTTATGCTGGTTTTATGTAGATGCATGTGATAACAGAAGAATTGCACTTATAACTATTTAAATATGAGATTTTAAATTTAAATTCATGAGATTGCATAAAGAACTTGACATAACGATATCAAAAATAAAAGGAATTATAACTATTTAAAAATGAAATTTTAAAGGTTGTTCCTCTTTATTTCCCTCTCTCTTTGTACTATGTGCTATATACTTTTAACGTCATTATTTATTTATTTATCTTGATTTGAGTATTCATATTTTATTTTTATACATATGTAGTGTTCTAAATTTACCCCACTTATTTTCAATAATAGCCCTGTTAGATGGACAAAATTAACCGTAGATGATTAAGATTTAAAATAATACGACATTATATAAAGAGCAAAACTAGAAAAGAAAAAATATTTTTCATATAATAATATATAGGCTTTCTTTCTTGTTCAAAAGAAAGTTAAGCACGCAGGGACGGTTGGGAAGATTTTTAATTCAAGTGACCTAAATCCAGCAACAAAAGATCTCAATTTTTTGACTTTGACCAGAAGATTGATATTTTTAAGCAATAATTTATTAAAATAATAACAATTATTATTGTTGTTGTTGTTGCAACTATATGCCAGGAGTACATTCGATGGCTTCTCTCTATAAAAATGAGTATCCACACAACACATAAAAGCCTCGCCAGAGTGTAGTAGAGCCTACAAGCTTCACCTTTCGTATTCATATCTGTGAGACTTTTTTAATGCTCTGCCTCCTCCACCTGTACCACCTCCATTACTCCTCCACCTCCAAGCTCAAAAGGCCATACATTCAAATTAGGAAGCAAGTAAGAGAGGGAGGGAGGGACGGAGACGAGGAGGGATCGCTCTAGAGAGAGAGAGAGAGATGAGCTGTGTTGAGGCGAGGGCCGTGTTGACGAGGAAAGGAAGAGAAACAATGGAGGAAACAGCCCACTTGCAGGCTCTGTCTTTTTCTCAAACCAAGACCAAGGAGCCTGGTAGAGCTAAGAAGAAACCTTCGGCGGCTGCTGCTCAGAATCAGGTGGAGATCATCAGAAACGTCGTCGTCGTTAAGCCAAACCGCTACCCTCTTCTGTCGTTTTGGGAGCTGCCGGAGTACATGAAGGACAACGAGTATATTCTCCATTATTACAGATCCAATTGGCCTCTCAAGCAAGCTTTCTTCAGCATCATCCGCTTGCATAACGAAACCCTCAACGTCTGGACGTAAGCTTCTTCCATAATTACTCTTTATTTTCACTAATACTATTTTTAATTAATATGTTCATCATGTTCTTTTTGTATTTTCAGGCACTTGATTGGGTTTTTGCTGTTTTTGGGATTGACTGTGGCCAATTTGATGCAGCCTCAAGTGGCGGATCTTTTAGGCAGATATACCAGGTTTCTTCAGCACCCTCCTTGTATTTTTACCCCCATCAAATCAATTCTTTTCCTTCCCTGTGTTTGTGTAAATGACTGGCGCAATGTCAGAGAATCTATTCTCTCTTGTGTAATTTCCTGGTAATACTGTGCAGGAAAATTTTGGGTCAAATGATTAGGCACCGACTGATATACACACACATACATCACCTAGAGGAGATTTGCTAGCAACTCATTTACTACGACAAAATTATTTAATTTTCATTATTTGAGAGCTTGTTTGGTTTTATCTCCCAAAACTTAGATTTAGTTTTAAAACTTAGATTTTGTCCAAGTACTCATATTTTTCGGAAAAGCTATTTTGGATATAAAACCTCAGTTTGAAACCAAAATTTTGAAAAAGTTAGTTTTTTGTCAAATTACACTCTCTCTCCTAATAAATTTTCTCTTTATTACCTTTTCTTTCTTTCTCTTTTATCTTTCCTACCTACTTTTTATCTTGGAATCTGTAAAAGTCAAAACTTCTCAAACACAATTAATTTCCTTCTCAAAACCTAAATTTTATGTTAATATCCGTAAAAGTTATTTTCCAAAATCTATTTTCTAAAACCTAAGTTTTATCTCAAAATTCATAAAAGCTATTTTTAAAATGAATTCCGAACAAATCCTTTAGTCTTTAGTCTTCTGAAACAATTCCAAATATACTTAATAAAAGAACATAAATCAGTCATCGTTTCGGTCGTCAAACAAGTCTGAAAATTGCTTCAAGGATTAGCTCAATTTGTACAATTGGGGGTGTCCTGTGTCTAGAAACTGAGCTGAAGCAATCTATTTCACTCTTAAATTTATCTTTTTGTACCAAAAAGTTGAAAAAAAAAACAGATTAAAAGAACAGAAATGATTTCTTCGTCAGACCTGGGAGTTGTGTTTGGTTTGGCCACCTAACTTTCTTGGCAGTTTTGATTTAACTAACTTGATTCATAGTACTCAGCAAACTCTTTCTATCAACCATTCTATGACTTGCTTCCAAATTTTTTTTATCATCTTCTGTATTTGTATTTTAGCCTGTCCTAGCATGTGCATCATCCTATGATGCAATGTGCGATATAGCATGGGCCCCAAAAAGTGTGAGCTTAAAATAACAATATCATTCAGCATACCTCATGTTATTTTCTAGATGTGTGATGTTAGCTTTTCCAGTGTATTTAGCACTATAATATCATTCACAGTGTACCCACTATCCTAAACTGAAAATAAGGTTATGATGGTTAATTTAACTAGAAAATAGCACCAGATTGTTTGATATACCATAACTAAGATTATGCCACCAGATACTACTTTATACTAATAAAAAATGGAATAAAAAGTAAAGTAGCATTGATTTTTTCTTTTAAATATCAGCTTGTGTATTTGTTGATTGATTGTTCTCTAAACTGGCATTATCATCTACGTGAAGGTCACTTGATTCAAGCGCGGACAAGAATGTTTCCCATAACTTCAAAGATCGGTTTCTGGTATGTCAGCTCATAACTTCCTTCTCAAATCTCAATTTATTAATAGTTTTCTTTCCTTCCTGAGGAACTGAGACATTTTATAAAATTGCAGGGAACACCATTACTGATTGATTTAAACCATCAAGCAGCTTTGAAATTGGAGGTTAAATCCTCAGAGCTGGGACCCGCTAGATGGCCATTCTTTGTTTTCTTAGGTGGCTCTATGTTCTGCCTTCTCTCTAGCAGCATATGCCACCTCTTTTCCTGTCACTCCAATAACTTAAACCTCGTCCTTTTAAGAATAGACTATGTGGGTATCACTGTAATGATCATCACCTCCTTCTTCCCTCAAATCTACTATGTCTTCCTCTGTGATCCTCACTGGCAATTCATCTACCTCGGAGGGATCACAGCCATGGGATTGTTCACCATCGTAACTATGCTCTCACCAGCCCTCACGACTGGCAAATACCGAGCTTTTCGAGCCATGTTGTTCTGTTCCATGGGGCTCTTCGGCATCATCCCGGCCATTCATGCGTGTATCGTGAACTGGGGGAATCCTAGGAGGAATGTGACACTTGCATATGAATGTGCCATGGCCTTGTCTTACTTGACAGGGACAATGTTCTATGTTAGCAGAATCCCAGAAAGATGGAAGCCTGGTTGGTTTGATCTTGCTGGCCATAGCCATCAGATATTTCATGTGTTTGTTGTGTTTGGTGCTTTGGCACATTATGTAGCGACTCTTAAATTGTTGGACTGGCGTGTCACTTTTGGGTGTAGTGGGAAGGCTCAATGATAATTTGTATGATATATTTATTTTCTGGTACATATGAAGCGTGTTATTAATCAAGTTGGATAGATATTATCTTGGAAGATTTGAAAAGTCTTTCTGGGAGAGATCTAGTGAAGGAGATTCTGTTAAGATATGGTACCATTCTTCATTTAATTTGTAGAATTTTCTTCTGTAACTGTGAGATAGCGTTATAATCAGTCAATTAGAAGTGTGAAGATGTTATGATCTTTAATAAAAGTTATTTCTCAAAATATGAATATTCATTTTCTCTTTCTTATTTCCCATCTGATTGTTTCTTCGACGAGCATTTCTCCAGAACACTTCCCGGTGTTTATCCAAATCTGATATTTCAATCATATAATCCAATGGAGCACAATTGAGCAACTTAGTAACTGACAGTTTACAATTTAAAGACGGACAATTATATTGCGTCACACTTATTTTTTTATTGACATGATTTTGATTAAAAAATATGTTTTAATTATTATTAAACCTTCCATCATTTTTCATTGTAAATGAAAATATGTGACAAGCAATAAAAGCAAGAAAAGGGCTTGTCATTGAATTGTAACCACAAGTCTTACTATCACACAAATAATAGCAGTATGTACTGGAAACCACATCTTGTTTTGGGAGTTTTGTCTAACGAAATGAGTTAATCTCTTACAACGCACGTGATGAACTAATATCTACATCATGATTAGAGATACACATATTGAATGATATTGATGATTATAAGTAGTTTTAACCGGGGTTAATTTAAGATAAGACTAATCATAACTAAAATATACAAAAATATTGATATATAACTCTACAAACTAAAAAGAGCAATATTTAAACATAAAATGTATTAATCCATGAAGAAATGGAACATTAACGTATAAAGCATGCATGTGAATACGTACGTACGATGGAATGCTTTTAAGTTTAGGCTAAAAAAGAATCAAACCCGGTCAACCCATTTAAGCCTCTTATTTGACCAGCCGGGGAATTGATTCACCGGTCTAATTTGCTAGACCGGATTGGTTTTCATATCATGAGAGCCATACAAGATTACAAAAGCATGAAGGCGAGAGGCATTCCCTTCGGAAGAGGTTTGGTATATAAAGAACTTGCACATGCTCGACAATGGTTTTATGAATTTTCACATACTCCGTTGTTTTTTGTTTTGGTAAAAAAAAAAGAATATTTATGTAAATGACCTTAATGGGTCAGCCAATCAGCGTGCTTGTTGCTTACCTAGCCATTTGAAAACAATAATAACCCGTTTGGCTAAGCTTACGAGATGTCCAAACACATATTCAATAGTGTTTTTACATAAAATAAGGTAATATTCTTTACATATATATTTCGACTTATGTAAAAGTAATTTTCCATCACATTCTTAAACGGGCTTACTATTACTTTCAGAATTCTTTAAACGTAACCTGACTGGTAAATTAAGTGTTACTGTGGTCATTTACTAAAATTTTCCCATGAATAATTTAAGGATGGGCTTAGTTTCATTCACGTGTTGTTTTGGTTTTTAAAGGGCTTTTCGGTTTGGATTGCGAAAATTTAGAAGCTAATGTAGCAAAATCAGGGATGAGGTGTTCTCACTCGCACCTGACCTACATTTTTTGACTTTGCAAAATCTTTTGCTGTCAATACAGTTTAGGGTTCTGTAATTTTCTTTTAATTTCTATTATATCAAAAAAAAATTAGGGACGAGGTTTGGCGTCTTGTTGATGCCAGATGCAAAATAACCGTAGGAGGGGTATCTCCAATATTGTACCGATGAGGGTCTTTGTCCCTCTAAATAAATACTAGATTTACAAAGGACTTTATTTTAATTGGAAAATATATTATTTTAATAAAATAATTATTTCCTAATTTGAATCATCAGAGAATGTGAAATGATTCGAGCAATATTGGCCAAATGAAATGATTGAGAACCAATTGGGGAATTGCAAAATTTGAGCAATATTGGCTAAATGGTTGAAATCCAAGAAAGGTGAAACTAACATTGAAGGCGTAAAAAATGGGGAAAATTGAGGAAAAATCATGGACATTGAATTATTGCGTAAACCTTCATTCGATTTAAATTAAACTATGTATAAAGGGAGTGTGAAGATATCCACAAATCATTCTCTATTTAATGAGATTTCTGTGTTTACTTCCATGTTTGAAATCATCTAAACCATAGTTTTATAATGGAACAAATTATATTTATATGATAAAAAATTTTGAAATAAAATATAAGTCGCTTCCAAAATAATTTATTGGAACATAAAAATTAAACCTCACTAATCATATTTTAAAATTTAATAACTTTTCTTTTTCTTTATTTCATATAGACACATTTTCCAATAAAATAATGATTTGCTCTTTGGGTTCAACGTTTTCCAAAAGATTTATTTGGTTCTTAGTTGATGGTAAATTGTTTGACAAGTCATTAAAGTTTATTTACCAATTTTACCCCAAACAATTAACATTTAAATGTAGTTGTTTGTATATTTTTCCTTGAAAACCTCATTAACAGATGTAAAGTCAGACAATTTCATTAATTTAAGACATTTGATGATAGATGATGAGTCAACGGTAATTCATTAGTTTGTGTAAGCGAAACTGTATATTATTGTAAAAAATGTAAATTAGTTAACTTTTTTCACCTAAGACGATAGGAGTACACAAATAAGATGAACAAGAGTAGTGTTAGTATAATTTTAGTTTGGCGTCTTCAGGTTTTTAACGTCATGTAAGCCTTTTCTTTTCCATCATAATTATTTTGCAATTTAATGTTACTTCATTGAATGACAATTCCCCTCTCTTCCTATAAGAGAATAGATTTTATTTAATCATATTTATAAATAAATTTAATTAATTTTTCTGTAAATATAAACTTTTACTCGTAATGTTTTTTATGCTAAATTTATTTTTATGTATTATAATGGATATTAAATAGGAATATAATTCGAAAGTTGTTGAATTTTAAGAAATGATTAATTATATTTAAAGTTTTCCTTAACTCGAATGAAATATGCTAAAAGTGACGCATAAATAAAAACAAACTATCATATAATAACACAAATGAAACAACGTTAGCTAATTAGAGTGCCCGTTAGAGAATGCAGCAGAGAAGTATTTTTACGCAAATCGAAATAAATATATAAAAGAGATTATCTCGTTTTGCGAAAAAATACTGTTGAACGTATGTTTAACTTTTGAAAACGCTCTGTCAAACAAGTCTAGAGTATACACACATACACCAAATTAATAAAAGTTGACTACTAATTTATACTATGAGTGTGGGAAATTAAATTCTGATTCTTGAAATCATAGAAATTGATTACGATTTCTGATCATATGCTGCTCTCCCCCTTTACAATGCTTCCCCCAACACCCCATCTATCCTCAATTCTCACCCACATCAGCCCATTATCTTCCTTGTTTTCTCCAAATCATCTCACAACGTTCTTAACAACACACACACACCCTCGTGTTGTGTCTCTCTTCCCATTCCCCTACATATATAGCTAACTCTTAACCTATATGCCTCTTCTTCTTGAAGATACACGTCATACACACACACACACATAATTTGCAGGTTCTGATATATCCTTCCATGGCTGAAACTTGGAGCTGCGTCACAGGTTCACGACCTGTCTTCGTTCTAACGTTGTTGGTGCTGTTTCTATTGGTTTTCCTCTATTCCAACCACGGAAGCGACACCGTTTCCCTCCTTACACCCACACAAGCTGTCCATCGCCATCATCTTCACAGTACTTCCTATCCAACCACTGCTTCCTCCATCGTAGTGCGTGCCTACAGCCTAAGCACTGACCTGTGATGATTTTCTTTCTTTCTCTTTAGGCTAACTAATTATTTTTGGTTTTTTTATGGAAGAATTAATCATCGTTGTATATGTCGTGGTTAATTAATCTCTCCGTGATGATATATGAGTATTATATATTTACACACACACACACACACGTATATATGAAAACAGAAGGAGAAGGAGAAGAAGATAAAGAGGGAAGGGAGTGAATTGTCGAAGGTAGAAGAAGACTTGGCTGAAGCAAGAGGGGCTATTCAGAGAGCCATAAGAGAGAGGAACTTCACTTCACATCAACATGAAAGCTTCGTCCCCAGAGGGAATATTTACAGAAACGCTTTCGCCTTTCATCAGTAATAACTTCTTTATTAATTACTAATGTTATTTTATTCTACATTCACATTCATTGCAATAATAATCCCAGAACAAAAAAAACATGAGTTTAAATGTTATAAATTCATTCATTTAATCTGCATATATGAACAGAAATATAAACTATTAATGTATATATTCATTTTTGTAAATATAAGGATTTCAGGATTTAATTTTCCTGCAAGTCATCATGGCTCTCTGATCAACTTTTGAGATTTATGGCACGAATTTTATCTCATAAAAAAAATTATTGTGGCTGACTTCATACGATTTGGAATCCAAGCTTTCTATATTTAGATCAAATTCATGAAACATTATTTCTCCATTCAGAAAGAATAAGAATTTTATAAATTTAATTAATCTAAATTAAATTTGATATTCAAATTGTGAAGGAGTCACATAGAGATGATGAAGAGATTCAAAGTGTGGACGTACAACGAAGGGGAGCCACCTTTGGTGCATTCTGGGCCCATGAGCTCAATATATGGGATAGAGGGACACTTCATGGATGAAATAGAGAACAAGAAAAGCCCATTTTCGGCCCAAAGGCCCAAAGAGGCCCATGCTTTTATGCTTCCCGTAAGTGTGGCCCACATTATTCGTACTTATAAAGGCCTCTGGTGTCGTACGCACGTGACCCGCTCATGAGGATCGTCACCGACTACACACACCTCATTGCCCGGAGGTACCCTTACTGGAACAGAACCCTTGGAGCTGACCATTTCATTGTCTCTTGCCATGACTGGGTTAGTCCTTTCTTTCATCATATCCAAAACCTTATTCTTGTTATATCACTTTTAAAATTTAAATTGACAATGAAGATTAATATTTTTTAATAAATCCCAACTATTTTTTCATCCTTAGTGAAATTGCATTTTTTTACGTTAAAACGTTTCAATTAACCTTTCTTAAATGTAAAAGAGAGACATATAACCCTTTCAAATATACAAATCCAATCCCAATTCAAATTCCAAAATTACTTAGTGGGTGTTTAAGAATCCATTGAGAGAAAGGAGTTTACAAATTTTGAGAAAAATTTACGGAATCCAAGAAAATTTATGGATTTCAAAATCGTTTTTACGAATTTTAAAATTGTTTTGTCTTGACTTACTTATAACATTAGGAATAAAAAATTCCCAAACAAACACTTAATTGTTGTAAAGTTCCTAGTGAATAATACTCTAAGATTAGATTTTATAGTGAAATTACATAAATACCCTTACTTTAAAAAACAAAATATAAAAAATAATTTAACAAATAACAGCTTTGGTTTATCAAATGACGATGACAACAATTATGAAAGTGGCAATTGATTTTAGTGAAATTTCTTATCATCTAAAGAACATCTAATTCCCAAATGGTTCATAAATAATTCATAGGAATTAAGCCATCTAGTGGAGGGTATTTTAATATTCCATTATTTGGTGGTGTTTCATATCTCCATGTAAAATGTAACACACACACACACACAAGAAGACAAGCACGTTAATGTTGAATATATGAGAATAGAATAAATAGTATGTGTAATTTGATTGGAAGAATAATGGTGCATGCATGCAGGCTCCAGATATTTCAAAGGAGAAGCTGGGCATAGATCTACACAAGAACCTCATTAGAGTTCTCTGCAACGCCAACACTTCAGAAGGTTTCAAAGCCAACAGAGATGTCTCATTGCCTGAATTCAACATACAAGGTTCCATTCTCAACTCACCCACCCCAACCCACCACCTCCGCAACCGCTCTATCCTCGCCTTCTTCGCTGGAGGCGCTCACGGCAGTATCAGAGAAACCCTAATTCACCACTGGAAAGACAAAGACGGCCAAGTCCAAGTCCACGAGTACCTCCCCAAGGGCATAGACGACTACTATGCCCTCATGGGTCAAGCCAAGTTTTGCTTGTGCCCTAGTGGCTACGAGGTGGCTAGCCCTAGGCTCGTGGAAGCCATTAATGCAGGATGTGTTCCTGTGATTTTTTTCGGATCATTATGAGCTTCCGTTTAGTGATGTTCTTGACTGGACAAAGTTCTCGTTACATGTTCCGTCGAAGAAGATACCGGAGATCAAGACTATATTGCAAGGGGTTTCGGAGAAGAAGTACTTGAAGTTGCAGAAGAAGGTGCTAAAGGTTCAAAGGCACTTTCAGATAAATTGGCCGGCGAAGCCATTTGATGTGTTTCATATGATTCTCCACTCTATTTGACTTCGAAGGCTCAATATCATATTATCAAGTTGATTCATAAGAATTTTGTCATTTATTTTAGATTTCAATGTTTCTTTTTTCCGTGACTTGATTGAATTGATCTAATTTGGAATCAACCACTGAAAAGCATTTTTTAAAAAGGCACGTGTAGAAATGAAGAATTACTGAAGACTTTCGGCCATATGCATTAAAAAATGATGGCTTGACCATATAACATAGGGATCCCCGACGGATGAGTGGATTCATGAGTACTTTTCAATCTAAGAAAGTTAGAAAAAATTAAAATAAAGTCTCGATAAAAAATTTATTGTTAAGAATGAGATTTTTATTTGAAGAAATTCTCTGGCCACTAGCCAGTGGTCCATAGCAGCAGCCAGACTTGAGCCCCCAAAAGTCTTTTAAAAATTGTGGGTCCTCTTTAGCACTGGAAAACGGGCTGACCCGCCCCAACCTGAGCCCGTTTGACCCGTTTTTATACGGGCTGCCATTTTGGCAACCCGAGCCCGTTACTTTTTTTTATTTTTTTTTCTATTTTTAAATTTTATTTTTTATTATTAGTTTATTGAAACTTTCTTTTTAAAAAAATAATACAACACATTTACATAAAATTTACTAAGTCTATTTAATTTTTCGGAAGAAGAATACAATACATTTCTAAAAAAATAATCAACAATGTTTACAATACAAAAACATAATACATAATCAACAATCTCCAAAGTAAGTATGCATTTAAAATGAAATAATAAGGTTTAA
>JANTPZ010093068.1:0-15796 GCA_025593235.1 Vachellia pachyceras
AAGGGAAGGAGGAGGAAGGAGGAGAGAGAGTAGGAGTAGAGAATCAAGACGTATTTGTTAGTGCCACCATTCATAGCGATCTTGTTCACCACTTGGCTTCCTGTTTGGATCAGAATAGCCACAACCATTCCTACAAATGCCATTATCTTCCCCATCTTCTTCTTCTTCTTCTGCTGCTGCAGCAGCAGCAGCACCGGAGCTTTCACTTGTAGGGATCCTTGTGTTTACAGTGCTCCAGTCTTGTCCACAAAATAGTTTTGGAATTGCTTTTTAGGTCTATATATTGGTGAGTAATTTTATCTTGGAAAAAATGTTAAAAAAAGCCCCACGTTGCAAAATTTATTTTCATATTGAAATTTGTTTAAAAACTTTTTTTAACTGGGCAATTCTTTATTCGTTTACAACTTATTTTCAACTATATGTAAAATAAAAGACAATTACATGTAGTGATGTAGATGAAGATATGTTATGTATAACTTAAAAAAGGAATATACCAGTGAAAATTAAATCTTTAGATGTCTCTGGGCTATAAATTTTACATGAAGAAATTTTTGGCCAATTTTTTCTTTTATATGTAAGAAAAGTTAATTAAACTTAATAATAGTAGGCATAAAGGGCCCATACCATGTTGGGGTAAGTACAAAAAACAAGTGTGTTTGTTTGGCTAAAGGATGTATGGATTGCTTTTCATTTGGCCCTCTTATCCGTTTGTCGTTGAGTGGCCATGTTCCTTTCACCCAAAGTGGTCGTTTTCAAAGGGAGCTTTCAGGCCACAAGTCACTTGGCAATATTTTTTGTTTTTTTTTCCATTGTAATGAGTTTTCTTTAATATGAAAGGTGATGGGTTTACACAATTCCACTCATGATCCATTCAAATATTTGGTTAAAATATACTTTTAGGTCTTTATGTTTGCGTTAGATTTCATTTTTGTCATTTAAGTTTAAAAAGTGCACTTGCAGTCCTTCAAACTTAACGTCGTTAATCTTTCTTAACGGAGATTGATAACTTATCAAATTTAATTAATAACTGTGCAATAAAACGTTGACAAAGCATACTCATATTTTAATTTAAATTTAATAATATAATAAATTTGATATTTTAAATTGTGTAAAATAAAAAAGATTTAAAATAACGACGTTAAGTTTGATGAGTCAGCATTTTCCGTTAAGAGAGACTAACGACGTTAAGTTTGAGGAACTGAAAGTGCACTTTTTAAACTTAAAGGATTAAAGTGAAACATGATGCAAATATAAAAGACTAAGAATATACTTTAATCCAAATATTTTTACATGATTTAATAACACAGTCAATAACTATCCCTGCAATGTTCTTATTGCCCTCAAGGTTGTCTGTGAGTTATAAGATCTGCGACTAACACTTGCAGATTATCAACACCTTTTATATATTTCCATCTTCAAAATTAATTTTAGGACTACCCCTTCAATTCTAAATATAAGGGTAAGATGGGGAGTTTACTTAAATCCTAAATATAAGATCAGTATTTACGTTAACTTCTAAATTTATAATTTTTCTTGAAAGTATTACTATTAATTGCACATAATGAAATGATTTACAGAAAAGGTAATATTGTGAAGGGTAGAATTATGTTATGATTTATTTGTAACTAATTATGTAACTATCTTGTGTTATGTATTGCTTATCGCTTTGTATAAATACTAATCATTCATTAATGGAGTACATTACATTTCATTCTACGAAATGATCTGGTCACATGGTATAAGAAATAAGGTACAAAAAATCAGACTGGTGATTGAACTAACAAAGCAGTTGATTAAGGGTTAATTAATGGGTCAGACTGATGAGCAATAAAAAATAAAAAATAAATCTTATCGCATATTGATATAATCAAACTATCCAAAATTAAAAATTTCAAAAAATAAATAGTAAATTTCATTATTAACAAAGTAACAATTAACAAACCAATTTTATATTTATTGCTTATCTATTATCCAACATTATTTACAATTTAAAAATATTAATCATAACAAAATATCAAAATATATATGATGAAGGGTTCTATTTTTTATTTTTTAAAGAATATATTGTGGATACAAAAATTTGGAATGGGAGTCACCACCAAATTTTAAAAGAGGGTAATTTTGGAAAACTATTTTTTTATAAAATATGGTCTACAAAAAATAAGAAAGGGTAAGGGAGTCAATTGTGTATAAGAAATGTGTTAGGTGTGACACACCTTAACCTTGCCTTTAGCTTCACTTTATATTGATTTGAACCAAAAGAAAGCCTCAATTTACTTAAAAAGTCTAAAAGAATCAAAATCAAACTTTCAAGTTTTGAAAGTACTATTCACTATTTTTTGGATCAATTTTGAAAATTCATAACTAATTCTAGAAAAATTGAAATTGAGTGCTTCCAATTTCTATTTGAATCTTATAAGTTTCTATATAAGAGAAAAATACTCATTGAGTCATTAGTTTGGCCAATTGATACAGTTTAATATGTGAAAATGTACTGTTCATTTGGTAATTTTTTAATTTTCCCAGGTTTTTCAGTGATTTTCTTCAAATTTTGGAACATCATAACTTTCTGTACAAAACTCCAAATTCAGTGTTCTTTCACTTTTTTTAAAGCTTGCAATGCAAACTATTTCTCTAGAAAATTTTAACTCATTTGGAGTTCATTTGCTCTGTTTTCCGACAGGTTAAAGTTAGGGGTTTGACCAACTTCACTTTGACTATTAGTCAAACTTATCACTTTCAAACTTCTCAATTTAAAACCCTAACTTCTAAACCTCTTTTAATCATGTTTGATCATGCAATTAGGTGTACTTTAAGCATACATTATCCACCCTACATCAACCGAACATTCATAGGTTCATACTGTATTTTACATAACATGTGTAAGTCCCAAAATACAAAAACTTTACAACATAATTCCATATACATAAACATGTAAAATCCTTGCTTCATGCCTCATGCATTTTCTCCTTACCCTTTGAAGAACTTGTACCTAAAAATGGTTAGTGGGGGAGAGTGAGATTTTTGGAAATCTCAATAACAAAGTTTACTAACATACATAGAAAATTGCATGACATTGTTCAAGTTCATATAAAATGTGTAACAATGTAAAATGTGTACCAAGCATATATTGAAGCATATGGCCATAGCATAATATCACTCATAAACACATTTCAACAATGTAATAAGTATAATCAAGTCATGCACATCATTAAGATCAATTCACAATATTGTTAGATAGAGTTTGAAAACTTTGCTACCTTTGCTCCTTAATTCCTCTTTACTTTGCAACCTTTCATGATCTCTTTGAAAATCACTTTCTTGCACCAAACTCTTGGCTACACAATTGACAATATAATGGCCATCAAACATAAGCCATTTCCAATACAAGAAGCAATGTAAAACCCCTTTAACCATTCCCTTGAATTTCATAAACCCTAGAACATCAAACTTGTCTCTATGATTTTCTAATTCTTCCACAAACTTGGGGTCATTATACCCTATACAAAAACTCATTTTGAATCCATTGGAAGCATCAAAATCATCAAAACAATTCATCTTCCCTATTTTCCAGGTCAGGCCGAGAAGAATTCCCAAAATACTATCATTGTGATTTTCTAACTTCTAACACTTCTATAATCATATCCTTACTTTC
The DNA here is from genome assembly GCA_025593235.1 of Vachellia pachyceras. NCBI lineage: Eukaryota > Viridiplantae > Streptophyta > Magnoliopsida > Fabales > Fabaceae > Vachellia > Vachellia pachyceras. Next base: position 3,656 of record JANTPZ010093068.1, read on the forward strand.
AAAGTCATATTCATGCATGGTAACACTTGATTTTAGCTCTCCTACTTCAAGTGGAAAATTGGGCAGCACCTCCCCTCTATATTCATGATTTCCCAAATTTACAAAATCACAAAAACAACTCAATCAACAATAACATATATACCAATATGCTCCTTACAACTCAAGGAGGCTTTTGCAACTAATTGATGGCTCTAAATCTCTATCTTTCTCACTTTAGCTCTCAAGAACCCTAGCCATAGAACTTGAGAAAGAGGGATCAAATCAAAATTATACTCCATGGAAGTTGAAGAGGAAGTTACAAGGAAGAGATTGATGTATAACATAAGGTGGTTCCTTCCCTTATCTTGAATTTTCTCAAGCTCTTCTTCTTCTTTTCCACCCCAAAAATGGCGTCTCTCCTTCTCTTTTTCCTGTCCATGAAGTCGGTCATATGAGGGTGGAAGAGGAGGGAAAATTATATTTATAAAAATTTCAAAAAGAATGGAAGGTTGAGATTAGATCTTGAAAATCAAGGGCCTTGATTCATCCACATAAATGACACCTTCTTGCTTCTCATTGAATCTTTAAAAGGTCTCATAATTACTTGTAACTAAGGGGGTTAAAATCTTGTTTGAGTAACCAAACTGGATCCCTTTCAGTTACTTTTACCGATTGCACTTTTTACCGGTAAACTTAACTTTATTCCGGTAAATCCTTTTTCTACTTTTCTGAAGATATTTTCTTCCTCATTTAATCTCCATATTTTCCTCTTGAATATAACAAATTTATTATTCCCAAAACACCCCTTGACTTCCTCAAATTTTACAGGCTTAATTTATCCTGTCCAAAATCCCTGAAAACGTACATCAGAGAGTAAAATTCTTTTAAGGCCTTAAAAAATAATACATTTTTTACTGATTCTCTAGCCCCTTTTCTTTTCCCAAAATGCCCTCTAGATTATCCAAAATTAATTTTTGAAATAAATTTTATTTCGTAGATTTTCGGGGAAATCGCCTTAATCGTATACTGGGCAATAATTTTATTAAATACTATAAAATTCTTTGAATTTTTCCATATTTTTGTCTCAATTTTTGGAGAGATCCTAATACCTTAAATAATTATTTATCCCCTTTTTGCCCTTCAAAATTACATAGACGAAAATCCAGTCCGATCTGAAAAATTCAGGATTCACGGTTTGCTCCGTGAGCCGAGCTTTATCTATTGAGCATATGTAAATTTTTTGTCAACAGTTGACTTTTGACTTTGACTTGTCAAATGACCAAATGCCCTTCCATATTCTCATAATTACCATTTTGTCCTTACTTTCTCTATTTTTCCAAAATTACCATTTTACGCTTATTTTTAATACTGAAAGACCTTTATGCCCTTGGTCTTTTGTTAAATAACAAATAGGTCCCTTCCCAAAGGGCCACCTATCCTGAAATTGCTCTTACTACTAGCACACTTACAGAGTTCTCATAAAATTTCTCCCGCTGAGCCAGGTTTGACTATGGGTTATTTAGCCTATCAGCATCAACTTTTTCTGTGCTTTCTATCTGTGGGCTTTAACTTGACTTTTGACTACTGCATCCAATGACCATATTGTCCTTGGTCTTTATACTTAATGACATTTATGTCCCTGTCTTACATTCTTAGTAATTTCAAAGCCTTAGGACTAAATTAATCAGAGTCTCTTTGGTCCATTGACATATTCTCTTTCTGTACTTTTATTTCTGTAAGCCTTTTCTCATCTCATAACTATCAGTTTGACCTCTATTTCAGTTTATAGAAAACGGTGGATATTACATTAGATACCCCACAACACTCGTTTATAAGAACAGTTGCCCTAAATTTATTTTTTAAAATAATATATATTATAAAAAATATTTAATTACCAAAAAAAAAAGAAAGTAAACAATATTTGCTTACTAAGAGAAAGACATAATAAAAGAATGAAAGAGAAAGAGAAAAATAAAATGAAAAGTTAAAGGAGAGAAAAAAAATGTTTGTAAGATTGAACTTGACCTTTGATAAAAACATAGGGCCTACGTATCCTTTTAGAAGGTTTAAAGCCCATGTATTTTAGGTTAGAAATTCGTGTCACTTGGTTAGTATTTTTTAAGAAAAAATTTTATTTAATTCACAAAAAAATAGGGTTTCCAGATATTTTTATTTTTGTTTTTCATTTTTATTAATTTTTTCATACATCAAAATTAGTTAATGTAAAACAGTTAACATTAATAAGGATTTTTAAATTTTTTTTATTTTTCTTACTGTGCAGGAAAGCAAAGAACTTCCTAATCTAAACCTACTCATCATCAATGAGAATTCGGGAGGAAATCATCATAAATATGATTGCTAGGGAGACTTTTTAATTGCACCCCAATTATCATAAATGAAGTTTTTCTAAATTACAAGAAGAAAGATTTTATTATTATTATTATTATTATTTTTTTTATTTTATTTGTAGCCCGAACGAAATATGGTGTTTACATATATCTACTATATTCATACACTAATTCTATGTCGGGATGTCATTTTTCATGAACTTGTTTTTCCCCTTTAAGAGCTCGTTTGACTCCTATTTTATAAATCTATGTTTTGCAACAAAACCTAGACTTTGTTCAAGTACTCATATTTTTTTTTCAAAATCTAAGTTTTATAACAAAATATAAATTTGAAATTTAAGTTTTAAAAAAGATATTTTTTTGTCAAATCACACTCTCTCTCATAATAAATTTTCTCTTTCCTCTTTTTTCTTTCTTTCTCTTTCCTCTTTACTACTTACTTTTTTCCTAGAATTCCCCAAAAGCCAATAACTTGCCAAATACAATCACATTTCAAAATCTAGGTTTTACCTCAAAATCCGTAAAAACTATTTTCCAAAACCTATTCTTCAAAATTATTTACAAACAGACTCTAAATCTACTACCTCCTCACACAATTTACAGAAACCCACACATCTTGCAATTCAATCCATACCCACCTTTTTAGATGATAGTATTCCTACATGTCATCCACTTCAATTTCTCATTAGGCCCATATGTTTCTATTTCTACCTTACCTAACTGCTCTTCTGATATATCAACTTCCCCTGCCACTTCTTTTTCCTCATCTCCACCTTCCACTGCCCCTAATCCAGTAACTCACACTCAACATTCCCCAAGAACACGGACCCTCCTTCATATTTGAGCGATTATCATTGTGCCCTCATCTCTTCTTGTTGTTTATTTGAAGGGACAGACAGTAACAGCTTGAGGTTACAACGGCGTGATAAAATCTGTAGAGACCATACCACTAGGCTACAAGGCCTTAGATCGCCATCATCTCTTCTACAGACCAATCATTAGGAAAAAGTAATCCTAGGTATCCTCTCTCACATGTTCTCTCTTACTCATCACTTTCCTCTTATAAAATTGTCCTGTCGCTATCACATCCACTCCTAATCCTAAAACGAACAGAAACAGATTGGGTTCTTACTAACTTACCTCCAAGAAAGAAAACCATATTGTGTAAGTGGGTTTTCAAAATAAAGTTTGAAGCAAATGGTGAAATTGAAAGACGTAAAGCTAGACTTGTTGCAAAAGGGTACACTCAAATGGAGGGAGTAGAATATTTTGATATTTTCTAACTGGTAGCTAAAATGACTACCCTAAGACTCTTAATCTCAACTGCAGCTACTAAAAATTGGTTTCTACACCAATTAGACTTCAACAATGAATTATTGCATGGTGACCTCAATGATGAAGTTTACATAGAGCTTCCCAAAGGTTTTTCTCCCTCTCAACCTAATCCGGTACATAAGTTGCAGAAGGCACTTTATGGTTTTAAACAAGCTTGTAGACAATGTTGATCAAAATTATCTATTGTTTTGATCTCTTATGGCTATTCCGTATGATTTTCCCTATAAATATCGTCACTGATCACAAGCATTCTATCAGTGAGAAAATCTATATTAGTTTGAATCTAAGGAACTAGATGATGATAGTGCTCAGGAGCAGGTGTATATTTATATTATTGCAATACATTGTTCCAACAGTTACACGGTTATAACAATCCAATAACAAAGTTTGTAAGAATACACCACGTGAGATATTTCTGCTAACAGAAGAATATTCTTTATGACCTATACATATGTATACAAATACCCCTGCTACACTATAATGCACATTCACAGTCTAACACTCCCCTCAAACGAGACGACACCACTACCAGGCTGAGTTTGTTCTTTAAAAACTTGAACTGCATCAGTGATAAAGGTTTAGTTAGACTATCGGCAATCTAAAAACGGGAGGGAATATACTTTATGTCAATAAAACCAGATTGAACCAGATCTCTGATAAAATGAATGTCAATCTCGATATGCTTGCTTCTCACATGCTGAACAGGATTATATGCCAAAGCTCTTGCACTTAGATTATCACACCACAGTATAGAGGGTTTCTTCAAAACAGATCGACCTCAAAAAGCAAAGAGCACAACCATTTAATTTCAGCTGAACCATCAGTAAGACTCTTATACTCTGACTCTGCACTTAATCTAGATACAACCCTTTGCTTCTTAGAGGACCAAGAGATCAGTGTATATTATTTAGAAACACACACATTCCAGCCATAGACCTTTGGTCATCAACATCACATGCCCAATCAGCATCAGTATATGCAAACAATTGAGTATTTCTAAATGGTTTTATATGCAAGCCCAGGTTAAATGTACCCTTTAAATATTTGAAAACACGTTTTACAGCCTGAAAATGACTTGTCCGGGGTCTCTGACTCGTGAAAGGCACAAGCATCCAAGTTTGACTAAAGCAAGTACCCGGTATCAATTTCAGCAAAAGCTTTAGTCTAGTGATTAAAGCAGCCACTATTCACGTAATCTTCATGCTAGCCGTCACTTGCCACTGGGAGATTCGTCAACTTGATGTTAACAACTCCTTCCTCAATGGTATCTACAGGAAGAAGTCTACATGTGCCAGCTAGAAGTTTTTGTTGACAAGCGATGGCCTACTCACGCCTGTAAGTTGATTAAAGCGATTTATGGTCTACACCAAGCTCCCAGAGCTTGGTTCGATCGACTTGGGCTTACATTTTTGAGCTGGGGTTTCAAGAATGCTAAGAGTGACATATCATTCTTTATGATTCAAATAAGCAAATTATCTGTCTTTATTCTGGTATATGTTGATGATATATTGGTGATTGGTAATAGTCCTGCATATGTGAATACCTTTGTGCATAAACTGGATATGATGTTCTTTTTAAAGGATTTGGGACTATTATACTATTTTCTTGGGCTAGAGGTGTATCTTGATAGTCGGGGCATTTATCTGAACAAGAAAAATATGTTATTGATATGCTGAATAAATTTAATATGGCTGACTGTGCTCCTGTCAATAAACCCATGGTTACAGGTAGATTAATCTCAGCTAGGGATGGTGAACTGTTGAATAACCCCACGGAATACAGATAAGCCATTGGTTCTCTACAGTACCTCACCACTACACATCCTAACATTAACAAGGACTCTGAACTCAAATTATCACTAAGAGATTATCTGTGTTTTTCATCAACAGAGCGTGATGGTGACAGGTTTTCATTAGGAGGTGGGCTATATCATTCTTAGTGAATTATCACCAAGGTCTTTAGCTTGTCTCATTAACTGTATACCTTGGGACAACTGAACTACATAAGGTATATCATTACCATTAGAACCATGATGAGGAATTGAGCACAAGAAGCCAGAGGCGAAAGGAAATATCGATGTACCGAAGACCACATGCCTTGAGGTGAAGACTTTTCGTGATGGACTTGGCACTTATAACCCTTCTGCTGAACTGTAGGTCCAAGATAGACACATTTTCTACTGATATTCCGATTTATGTGAGTTATAAGGCCTCAAACAAGGATAACAGGAACAACCAAACGGTTTGAACTCTGAGTAGCGTGGCTCTATTCCTTTAAGCAAGAACAGAGGGGTCTAATCCTGTAAAACATTGGTGGGCAAGCAATTTATCAAGAAGATAGCCATTTGAAAAGCATCAACCCAGTATTTTAAAGGCACACAATATGTCGGTGTTTATGTTCTGCCCTTCCATTCTGTGCTAATATATATGGGCATGTGTAACGCAGCTGAATACCCTCTTCTTGCGCAATGGGAATGATAGGTTTAAATTCTGTACCTTTATCACATTGTATGGATTTGATCTTCATTTTGAACTAATTTTTAACACAAGCTTTGAAATGCTTAAATGCTTCCCTTATGTCTCAAGGGGTACAACGTGAATCAACTATATTCATCTAGAAAATGTACATAGAAGTATGCCCTCAAGTGATTAAATTAGAGTAACCCCCACAAGTCAATATGAACCAGTTCGAAGGGTGATGAAAATTGAGAAGTAGAGTGTGGAAATGGTAGAAACTTTGATTTTCCTAACTGACAAGCTTCAAAAATAAAATCATTATCAACTGAGTAACTAGAAGTGTTAACATTACAATTCTTTAATACTTGATTTAATACTTTGGTGCTAAGGTGGCCTAATACTAAGTTATCTAACTATCTTAGCTCCTGTATGTCAGCTACAAACGCTTTTGGCTTAGGTTGATCTAGGTGCTCCATACTTGTTGTCATTGGATACAGTCCTTCCTTTGATGTCCCCAGTAGCAGCAGCATTCCTGTGTTCTTGTCCTTTACATCACAATGATTATTAGTAAAATTAACATTCGCAGCATTATCTTGGGCTAATCGATGCACACTCATAAGATTTTTGTTAGCAGAGGGAACATACAAAACATCTTTAAGAATAAGGTTAGGATAAGCACAAGGAACAGTAGCTGAACTAACACCCACAATAGAGTTATTTTCACCCGTGCATGTAGTAAGATGTAACTTACCAAGCAGAGTAAGTTGATCAAGCTACTCAGAGTGTGGGCTAATGAGATAGTTGGCATCGCTATTCATATACTAAGATGGATCAATCACTGTATGTCGAGAGGCATAGTAAGCTTGTGGTGAAATCAGATGGCCAGGAGAAGAATCATCGCGATAATAGAGTTGCTCATAGTATGGCCAGGACGTTGATAGTTAGTGCAAAATGGATGATGCCCTTGACGACCTCGAAAGTGACAGACTCCTCGAGCATTGCGAGAATTTCATCGCCAGCCTCTAGAACATCCAAACTCACGGTGACTAGTATTGGAGTGCTCGGGTCGTTGAGCAAAATTTGCTAATGGTTGTATACTTAGGGCAGAGAAATGATTCAACTGGTCCAGTCGAGTTTCGAATGCTAAGAGAGTGCTTTGATCATCTACCCAAGTTAAATCAGGTTTGTCTATCAGCTTCATGATAATGGCATTGTACTCCACGTCTAAGCCGTCAAGAGTGTGGAGAAGCAGATCATCGTTGGCAAAAGACAACCATCAAGTTCAAGTTTAAGAGACCTTTCATTTTGTTAAGATATTCATTTTTTTTCATAGTGTGCTTGCGAGTATTGTGCAGCTCATTCTTCACAACCATAACACGTGCTTTTGTGGAGGTACAAGTGAGTGTGCGAGCTCCATTCCAGAGTTCAGCAGCTGTGCGATAGTGGAGCGGCTGGGCACAAACATCCAACATCATCGTGTTTCATCACCAACCAACTAGGAAGCGATCAATAGCGAACCAATTGGCAAAATCTGGATTCAGCTTATATTCTGCAGGATCAGGAATAAGCTTGGGTGGTGGATGAGTTGTACCGTCAACCTGGCCCTCTAAACGATGTCCTTCAATTAAGGGGAGTACGTTGGAATCCCAAACCAGATAGTTGGAGCGATCTAGCTTGATCGCAGAGGTTTTACTAGATGAGCTAAATAACAAGTGAGATCCTGGAGAATGTGAGGGAGCAGACTCGACTGAAGATGACAAGACATAATGGAGCTCACTGGCTCTGATACCAAGTGAGAAAATCTATATTAGTTGAATATGAGGCACTAGATGATGATAGTTCTCAGGAGCATGTGTATATTTATATTATTGCAATACACTATTCCAGCAGTTACAAGGTTATAACAACCCAATAACAGAGTTTGTAGGAATACACCATGTGAGATAATTCTGCTAACAGAAGAATATTCTTTATGACCTATACATATGTACACAAATACCCCTGCTACACTATAATGCACAGTCACAGTCTAACACCATCACACAACAACAGCAACAACAATATTAGTTGAAATTGTTTTGTCTATCAGAGAATTAATTTGTGTGCAGTTTTTAAAGAGGAAATTTGGCGATTTTTTGTTGGGATTAAGGCATACATGTAGCGGAATTTAAAATTTTCTAATCCCAAATACGGATCTGTCAAAGGCATTTAGATTGAAGAGATAAAGGTGTACTTTTTGCGTTTTGAATCCGAAACGTTTCTTGCATTTGGATCTCTTCAGGTTTCACGACCTTTTGTGCTCTTGATTCCGATCACGAGAAGCCAATATTTTCTTTGATCGCCTCCCTCTACCAGTATCCACGCGAACAGTCATTAACAATGGCAGCATGTTAGTGCCTCTTCGTTTCACTCTCTCTAGGGTTTTGTGGCTCAAAAGAGAATTCAAATTCAGAATGGGATGCCTCTTCTGTTCACGAGCACTCATGTTTATAGAGCTCATCGAGTGCATCATAATCCAAGATAAATCTTTTATTAATCTTGAAAAATCCGAATCTGAATTTCAAAAAGATATCCAAGATTAATCATTATTAATCTTGAAATTCGAAATTTGAAATGATATTCAAGATCTAATCTTGAAATTTGAATTTCAAAAGATATTCAAGATCTAATCTTGATTAATCTTGAAATTCAAAATTTGAAATGATATTCAAGATCTAATCTTGAAATTTGAATTTCAAAAGATATTCAAGATCTAATCTTGAAATTTGAAATTCAAAATGTGAAATTCAAATTTTGCAATCTTAATTTGGATTAAATTGATCTAATTAAATCATATCCATTTAATTAATCCAAATAATGAGCTAACGAATTTAATTTATCTTTATAAATTAAATTAATGCTAGTTATTTAATTTATCAAATAAATTAAATATTATTGTGCAGTTTTGAATTTTAACATATATACATATATATATATATATTTAAAATTCGAATAAACCTCAAAAATAAAGCGCATGTTAGGCTGTTCTTGCATGCGACCCTGTAGGCCCATATAAAGTTGGCAGTGGGCTAATCTCACCACAAGCCCTCAAGTCACAAGTGGTCTCTAGTAAGACATTAAGACTACCCAAATATACGGGGATCGTTAACACGATGTAACATTTTATGTAACAACATCACGTCCCTTTACGTGATATCTCAATCAAGGATGAGGCATGTATCACGTCATCCTCCTATTCCCGACCATTACTTTCTCGATCCCTGAGTTGTCTGATCAAAGAAATGAAAATCCCTTTTCGTTATAGTATGGCCATACATTTCTCAGACTCAACCATCGAGGGGCCCAGTAATATCTCTCAACTAATGTGAGGGACAAATCCCATCTTGATCACTCACATTCCTCCAAATAAAAACCCTTAAGCCCGATTATAGCCTTTATCATCACCCGGTCAAAGGTGACTTTTGACTAGGTCAAAGTTTAGTGACTTTCATGCAGAAATCCATGATGATCTCAGGTTAAAGGGCATTGTGACGTGCATATGAGATAAGCTAATGACTTAATTCATGCAACTTTCTCATAGCGGGTCGGTCCAGCACCTTGTACTCTTACAAGTGCCTCTGACTTTGACTCCTATCTCCATACCTTATCAAAGTTGTCATACAGGTCTTACTTTATCTTTGTTCCCACATAGATAACCGACCAGGGACATTTAGGGCAATATTCATAATTTGCCCATGGATGCAATTATCATAATAAACATGCAAAAGTTATGATAATTAAATGGAGAAAATACATTAAAATAAATAATGTGTGAAGTACACTGATTGGCCCCTAGGGCACAATTTCCAACATTTTTTAACTTCGATTCAACCATAGTTGAGTGTGATAGTGATAACTGGGTGCTTGATCATTATGTTTTAACTGACAAGTTTCAACAACTTTCAAAACACGCCTTGGAATCCCTTCATAGTTCTCTGTTTCTTGTTCTCTTTTGTTTTGCTATTTCTTATTGGTTGCTCTGTTTTTGTGAAATGGTATTGATAATAAATAAGTCTCAAAGGCAAGTAGCAGGAGTTGTTCTAATACAAGTTTTTTTAAATAGGCATGTGATCTGCAACTTGGATAACTATATATGTTGTTAACTATATATGCTGCAAACTTTTTTAAATAGTCATGCTATTAACTATATATACTGTTAAGTCTTAACTATTATCCAAGAAACAACATAGATAACTGTATATATCAATGTTTGGATAACTATATAGATATGCCATATACATTGGCGCAAATAAAGGGAAACCAACAGACATTATTACACATAATTTAACAAATCTCTTTAATATCCATAAACTAATTATTTAACTCTTATATTAGATATTATATATAGTATTATTTAAGATATTGTAGAAGAACATTAAATTAGTTGCTTTCATCACCTAAGCACAGTCCGATTCTCTTTGTGAGAAGAGAACTTGATTTCATACTATTAGCAACTTTTGTTCATACCACTTCCATGGATGGAGCCTCCAAAATTAACTTGCTTATTTGCATATGTATATATATACACGTACTACCTCGATGCTTAATATAATATTTTAATGATTTTTTTTGTGGAAATTAAGAATGCTAAATTAATTACTTACCACTATTTATGTACATCATTAGATTATATATCAATTTATAAATCAGAAAAATTAGTATGAAGAATAAAAATACATATAAATACTTTAAAGTAATATATTCAGTTTCCTTGACCTCCCGAAAAAAGTCAATTAACTTTTATATTAAAAACTGAATCTAGTAGAAAGAGAGAGAGAGAGAGAGAGTAGTGATTTGTTGAGTCTATTTGCAAAAGAGGAGCATGATGGGAAGATGATTCCGGGTTTTCAAACCTTGCTTCAACCTTCCTCTCTTCTTTAGCTTTGCCCCACATCACACCAACAAGTTTTTTATTCTATAATTCTATATCTATAAAATCTATAATATAAATAGAATTTCTATAAATATACTTAAATATACTATTGAATTTTGGAATTAAACATATATTTATATTATTTGTTTATTATTTCTTTTTTTAATTCCAAAATTCAAATTCTAGAAAGTTTTTTTTTATAGTTATAAGAATTTCAGCTATCTGAATAATGTATCTAAGAGTGACGATCCCGACTATGATCATTACATGTATGATACTAAATATAGTTGGAATAATCACATTAATAATTGCATTGACAGTTATCTTCGTTCTCAAATCTGTATTGATGGTTACATTTTAGGTGATAGTGATAAACACAATGACAGTTACATTTATAGTTACATTTGTGGTAAAGGCAGAGGGAAAAAAAGTGTACAGCATAGATATTCTTATGATTTCATTCAAACCTTTTCTATTTTGATTTTAGATTAGAATTGTCTTGTTCTAACTGGCAGAGGCTAGACTAATATATTGATATTTATATCAATATGCACTTTAGCGAGATCTACACGGATTACTAGTAATCTGTTTGTGATTTCCAAATCGATTGAAAATAAATCTTTCAATAAATCAATGAAAATACAAAAGAGTCTCTTTAATTAATAATAATAAATAATAGCTAATACTAATATCTTAACTTAAATAAATAGAAAATAGAATATATTAAATATATTAATATTATTCTATTTATTATTAGTCTGTATGTTAATTAGTATGTAATATACTATGTATATAGTAGTATAAATTGTATAATTGTAGTATGTAGTATAAATAAGATTTTTTATTTATATATTTATATTTTATATATTGAATAATTTATATATTGAATATTGAAAATAATTTATATATTGAATATTAATTAATATATTTAGAATATTATATATAATGATTATTTGGATAAACGGTGAAAGTTATTTTTTCAACGTGATTTAAGGTCTCCGAAATAAGTATGTAATGAGAGTTTTGTTTCTGTTTACGTCAACGTGCAAGTGGAACGCTTTCCTAAACAGACCATAAAATTATTAGCCATATAAGCAAATTAATTATAACA
>JANTPZ010093069.1:0-22067 GCA_025593235.1 Vachellia pachyceras
CATATATATACCCTTGATGCTTCCCTTTCCTTCGAATTACGTAGTAGAGATTTGAAGACAAAGGCTGATTAAGAACAGGAATGAACATGACAGCATCTGTTAAAACTATGACTCCATTTCCAGTGTTAACTGTGTAAGAAACAGTAAGGTTCCTATTCTGTGGGAATGGCAGGTTGCTGATGCCCTTCTTCCACCAGCCAAAGCAACAGTATGACTCAGCTTCTTCATCTTGGAGGACCAAGAACCCTAAATTTGGTCCCTCTGGTGGCTGCGAAACAGCTTCAGGATCCTTTTTGAACATAGATCGAGGTCTTGTTACGTACATTTCTCTCTCTCTCTCTCTCTCTCTCTCTCTCGCTTATCAGTTTTTCTATGTTGGTTGCTTTACTACTGTATTTGTGTTCTATGATTTATATTGTTGGGGTTGCGTGCTTCATAGTATTATTTTTAGATTTCGTGTCCATTTCCTCTACGATGTTTGGTATTAAAATAAATTTAGGAAACAGCTGAGAATATGAATTTGGTGCGTTTCCTTGCACATCCCATTCATTTTCTATAAGTTGTTTGAATGTCAAAAGTCAACTCTTAAGGTTTTGGCAATTGAAAATTAAAGTCACACAGTAGAACTAGTCAAGAATTTCGTATTTGAACAAGAGATATTTTTTTATCAATGGTAAAGTATCCTTCTATTAAATATAATTCTATTCAAAACACTACGAACACTAAATACAGGGATCCAAACTTTGATTTACCGTATTGTGGATGGCTAATATCTTCCGCTAGATTCAATCCGTATTAGTGAAACAAAAGATATATATATATATATAATATAAAGCGGAACGTTTCTTGATTAATACAATTTGTTTGACCATTCCTTGATGTAGATTGTCTTGATTAAAAGCTAATCATGTACACGTAAGTGTATTATGAAAGCATTAAATTGTTGCTTCTTGCTCAAGACAACCTTATCTTTTAATAAAACTTAATCTACTCTCATCTAGATAATTTAATATAAAGGGTTAATACAATCTTTCATCTGTCAATTAAGTTTACTTTCATTCTAGTTTTAATCCCTTAAATATCATTTTATTTAAAATGTTAATCCCTAAAATCGAAGAAAAATATGGACCATTTTACCCATTGAGGGACCCAAACAACTAATTTTAAAGCTGAGCGATCTGAATTAAAATTAGGGTAAACTTGATAAACCAAATGTTGTATTAATAACCCTAATATAAACAAAATTATATAATTTTTTAATAAGACATATGATCAAACCGAACTGGTCATTGAACATTTAAAAAACAAGGTACCTGATCGCATCCCAATAATATATGTTGGGCTGCCTCTAAACTTTTTTTGGGTGAGGTGAGGGGCCCAAATAAAAGGCCCAAAAGGTGAAGAAACTTTTTTTTTTGCTCAAAAAATTTTAGGTAAGGGGTTGGGTTCACCCACAAGCCAAGAGTAGGGCGAAATCTCCCTTTCTCTTAGGTGCTACCAATATTAGGCATGGCGAGCCGTCAATTACCCTCAGGCATTAACATAAGCACCCAGGAGTTAGGATGCCTCCCCAAACGTCATGATGGGGATCGAACCTCCTCTCATTTGATGAGAAAGTACAATCCTTACCACTAGACCCAGGAAAAGTGAAGAAACTACTAAACGAAAGTGGAACTCATCAATCAATGCAACAAAAAAAAACTCATCAATCATTGCAAAGGAGGATTGTGTAAGAAGGTTAGAACTCTAATTGGAATTCTTATTATTACAAGAAATATTTGTATTTAATATTTAACAGTAATTTAAATACGGTTGTATCTAATTGGGGGATATACGTTGGTAACCAAAAAACTCATCAACATGTGCCTACACTTGACTTTATTTATCGAATAATATTATTATAATAAAAATTAAATTTATTTAGTTACTTGGATTAAATTCAATTCCAGCATGTTAAAGTGTTTTTCAATGGCATTAATATTATAATCCTAAAATATTTTTTAATAGTATTCAATATTCTAAATTAATTTTAATGCATTTTTGCTCTTAAAATATTTTTCTCTGTTGTAATAAATACCCTAAACTTATATTTTGATTGTATTACTGGAAAAATATTTGATGATGTTAGATGCATTAAAAATTATTTAAGGATATTAAGTGATATTAAAAAAATTACATTAAAGTACTGAAAGCATAAAAAATTATTTTAGAAGGTTAAATATTACTGAAAAATTCAAAATGATAAGTGAATTCGTAATCAATTAAAATATTTTTCAAGCAATAAAGATGATACCAAATAGTCCAAATCCTTGATTAGCTGTTTTGAAGGTTTCCTATACGCCACTCTAAAGTCTAGACTTGCAATGCAGACATCCCATGTAAACCTGATTTCTTTTCTTTATTTTTTTAAAAATTGTTTAGGTGAGTCGAACCTCACCACAAATATCTAAACTTACTTTCCGAACATTTTCATTTTCACCCAAAGTCATCCTACTAATGATAGTTCTTTCAAACATTTTTTAATAAAACTTATCAAATATTTATTTAAACATATTTTTATTTTCATAAAAGATCTCTTCTGTTACTTACAATATAAATATAAATTACATCACATTATCTAATTTTTTTCTATATCTTCATGTGACACATCCATTTATTGGAATGTGTTTACAGCTCATATAATAATCAGTAGCGTACTTTAAGACTCTGACTCATAAGTGTAAATAGGTTCGCCCGTGATAGTGATAGTAAACAGCTTGGCATTCTAATCCATCCACATCAGCCTGCGTAAGCTTTGGAAGTGAATTAGTGAACATTATTGAGAGGATGCGACGTCGTTCCAGCAAATTCCACAGCAGCTCTTCTCGCTGGGCTCTGCTTTGATAAATATGGAACCAATTTTGCATTCATCCCAAGCGCATCGTGGTAGCGTTCCAAACGAAGCCAAAACAGGAATCGAATACCTGCAAGCGATCCCTCTGCGACGACGTTGATCGAAATCTGAGCTCCCATGGCGACGTCATCGGAGAAGCAAGTGATGATAGTGGCTATTGACGAGTGTGAGCACAGCGCCTATGCTCTCAAATGGACTCTCGATCACTTCTTCACTCCAAACCCTAATCCTCTTTTCAAGCTCATTCTTGTTTATGCTCGACCTTCTGCTATCTCCACTATCGGCCTCGCCGGTCCCGGTACGGTTACTCCATTTTCTCCTCGATTCTTGATCCGAGTTTCTAATTCCCATCAGTTCTAGTCTCCTCTGTTTTTCAAAATTCTGTTGAAAACGATCTGTAATTGCATTGTGTTCGCAGGAGCTAATGACGTTCTGCCCATCGTTGATGCGGATTTGAAAAGAAAGGCTGCGAAAATTGTTGAAAAGGCCAAAGAGCGTTGCATCAAGAAATCGGTAATTACTAATCAATCACTTTGAATACAGGATATCTGGTGATTTCATTAACCATCTATTATCATCATTCAGTTTCATTTCCTCCTCTTGTGGTTAGATTTGCTCTTCCAATAAGTTCATACTTGGAAGAAATGAAACTGAAGGAGAAAAGCCACCGGATTATTAACTGATTCCAGTTTCATAGCTTGATGATTGTAGTTTGGATGATAGGTTCTACCGTCTACCATCTGAATTACTAACGGAAGCAAGCAGATTCTCTGTTTTCTTTTTCATTTTTTTCATTTTCCCTCATTCTTATTATAATATTTTATAAATTAAAATTTCGTTTTCGTAGCTATGATATGAATTGTATAAATCATACATTTTACTAGTTTAAATAATAAATCTAAACCTTAGCTATGATATGAATTGAATTTTAATTTTGGTGAATGTAATTTTAAATAATTAATTTTTATCATTATAGTTTCATAAAAATTGAGGCTGATTTTTAAGTGAGATCAAAATCAAAAATTAAGTAAAAACTCAAATGAAATTTTTATTAAATTATAGAAAAAAACCAACCATCTAAAATTATATTGATTAAAATTAAAATTCTATCAAACTACTTACAATGGCATTGACCCATATTATTTTTCTGTATATGATTTTATTTATTTTCTCCGCTTTTTTTTTTCTCTTACCGTGAAAAAGTATAGTCATGAAAAAAATCTCAGTAAATGTCTTTTCTTTTCCTGGTTTATTATGTTGACCAATTATGCTTTTTATGTTAAAACCTTAATAAACTCAATTATTTTTTCTAACTAAAACCAAGTGCTCCCCATATCAGGTCAATGATGTAGAAGTGGAAGTAATGGAAGGTGACGCCAGAAACGTGCTTTGCGATGCCGTGGACAGACACCACGCCTCTATATTGGTTGTGGGAAGTCATGGTTATGGAACTATAAAAAGGTATGTAACACTACCTTCTTCCTTTCATGACAAAAGTTAGTGGAAGGTTTAATTTATTCTTAACCATAAGATCACAATCCATTTGTTCAACAAATTTACAATATTTTTCTCAAAATATCTCCATTGATTAATGGGTTTCTATCTAAATGTAGACAAGATGAAAGAGAGAATTATAGGAAAATCAACTTATATTTATTATGAATAATTAATCTAATTAATTTTTTTAATTTATACAAATTAGTTTATTAAAGACTTTGCTAGGGGATTATTTCACTGTAAATAATGATTATTGCTGTTATGTCTTACCATTTTGTGGAGATTATGATTGCTGTACACTATTAAACTTTTTTCTTCTTTTTGATTTGGCTTAAATTCTTTTGTAAACATTTTTTTTTCTTGCAGGGCTGTGTTAGGGAGCGTGAGTGACTATTGTGCTCATCAAGCTCACTGCTCTGTGATGATTGCAAAGAAGCCAAAACCCAAGCACTGAACTGATACACAATATATATATATATATATATATATATGCTTTGGCTGCCTTTCCCAGAACATTCAAATTCATGGTTGCTCTGTACTGTATCAGTTTAATGTTGTGTATATGTATATATATTGCTATGTTTTTAGCAATCTAACTATATAATTATGGTGTAACCTTTGGGCTGGTTTGTTCCCTCATTATTGTTTTACTTCTTAGTTTAGAATCAAAACAAAATTGAGCCAAGGTGAAAAAATAGTCATTTATTTGGGTATACGGAAATTTAAAGGTAAAATAAGTATTTAAAAATATCATGTGGGGCCTATCAAATGAAAAAAATAAGAGTAGATTACTTTATTTAGTCGAAATGATATTTTTGACCTTATTTTTAAAGAGTTGATGTGTATTTTTACATCTAAGTTAAATACGGCGTGACTCCACATTCAACAGAGCACATGAGTAATTTTGAACCTTACCCCAATAAAAAGGACAGCGTAAATTTTGATGGGAAATTACTGAAAATGACATTTTAAAAGAATGACTAAGAATTCTCCCACCTCTACAGGAGGATAAGATCCATATCCTCCATATGAAGAAATAGAGCTATCTTTTTCTTTTCAATACAATCCAAGAGTTAATTGATTTCTTAACAAAAATTAAAAAAAGTTAAATATATTATCTAAAAATATCTATTTATATATATATATATATATATCAGTTTATAAGTTAATCAAATTAACATGGAAAAACAAGATAACTATAATGCATTTAATTTTTTTAAGAAAAGTCAAGTAGTTGTTATATACACGCATATGTCATAGATTTTTTTTTTTGGATATAAATGAGAGCAACTGTTCAATTCAAAAAGGTTACACCATGAGGGGATAAATTCCCAAGTTCTTCAGCACCCAGCGCCTCTAAATGAGACGGACACAATTGATAAACTATGAAGCTAGATATGCCTTCCTTTACTAGGGCATCAACCACTAGATTAACCTCCATTGGCACATAGGTTATGATTACCTCCCAAGCTAAGTTCACCAGTGAGCTAATGATATTATCAGTTGAAGATGTGGGAGAAGAGACTTTTGTTTGGCTTTTTTGACGGCTTATAAAAGAAGTCCTATTAAGGATCGATGGGCCACTCGTATTTGTCTGCCATTTTCAAAATTCCCCATCTATCATGTTGTCACCACCTTTACTTGTAGCAAGCACTCCAACATTCTTAATCTTGGCATTCAATTTGCCTACAGCCACAGTGTGATAATATTTAATTTGTTTCTTGGTGTGGGTTTAGATTAACACTGACAAAATTAATCTTTATTTAATACAATTTTTTAAAGAAAATTCAAGTTTAAATAAAAGTTAAATGGTGTAACGTGATTTATATTTTAAATCAGTTTTTGTTAAAAAAAAAAGGTATGACCTTGTATCTAATTCCTCATGACTCCACTTTCAATGATTGAAAGGACTACAAATTTGTTATAAAATATGATGCGTGGTGTGAATGTTCTTATGACTTATCAGATTCCATCTCATAACATTATGTTCTTTAATATCCTAAATTGAAGGCTTTTAAGTATATGTTCCTTATAACCCCTAATTATAGGATTAAGTTGCTTAATGCCCTTGTAACTCCTCAGGTTTGTAATCAATACTTTGAATACTATAAATATGAATCATGTACTAAGTATTTTGATATTCAAGAATGAGAAGATGCACTTTCTTTATCTCTCAATTCCTTCTTGTTTTGTACCAACAAAAAAATTCCTTCTTGTTATTATCTCTTTTCATCCTTCAACTTCCTCATTTATATAACAAAATTTATGTTTTTTTATCTTACTATGAATTTTTATTTAAAAGCCAAATTGCTCCATTATCAATACAAACATTGTTAGAAAATTAAAAAAAAGAAAGAAAATTTACAATCAAGTCTCAAATAGGAGAATTAATGAATAAAATGTTCCAAAGATTCACAGAATTACCATAAGATCCCAGGAGTAGCAGCTGAGATTGTTAATGAAGGCCGGTAAGGTTGTTAATGACAATCTCAACAGCTATTCATGGGACCTTACGATAATTTTATGAATCTTTGAGACATTTTATTCATTAATTCTCCTATTTGGGACTTGATTGTAAATTTTCAAAAAAATAACTCTTGATGGATGAAACGCACGGTTTAACCTCCAAACTTGATCCTATTAGCAATGGGGAAGGAGGCTTAAATTTCATCTAATTTTTGCAAAATCGAACTTGCAAGCTACTTTGGCCTTTTTGCTCCGTTGAACTCAAAAGTCTGGCTTTTATTTTTTTTCCCCATCGCACGTTTTAAGCCCCAAAACTTGAATTCAAACACGTCGCATAGTTATTAACAACGGTTGATCGAGTTAGTAAAAATTTGATTTATAACATATTAGATTATGAGTTCAAATTTCACTATCGATGTAAAGATCTTGTTGGTGTGTAATCTATAAATAATTTTGTAAACGCATTTTGAATAGGACATGCCTTGATCTGATGAATCCCGATGATTCAACTCACTTAAACTTTTTCATACACAAAACAATAGTTATAGTTTTATGAAAATAAATATTCTTAAATTAGAAATTACGATGGTTGGAATCCAGCCGTATTAGAATTATCTCTACCTAATTGCATGATTTCTTTAGTTTACTCAATTTAAATAGTGAAATGTTGCTAACTATAACATTAGACTAAATATATATTATTCATTTAATGAAGTGCTAAAATAAGTAACGTAATCTTATTTTCAAGGGCATTTTATTATTAATAATGAATTCGGACCATGAAATCAAATATATTATCAATTCATGAACTCTTTTCTCAACCACATTCAGGGTTTGTTTGGAAGTCCTTTTGAGAGTAATTTTTATGGATTTTAAGACAAAACCTAGGTTTTGAAGAATAGCTTTTACGGATTCCGAGATAAAAAATAGTTATTGTGTTTGAGAAGTTATTGATTTTTACGGATTCTGAGACAAAAAATAGCTAGAAAAGAGAAAGAAAGAAAAAGTAAGAGAAAGAATTTATCAGGAGAGAATGTGTGATTTGATAAGAAAATAGTTTTTTCAAAATCTAAGTTTCAAACCGATGTTTTGTATCCAAAATAGTTTTTTTTTGAAAAATGTGAGTACTTAAACAAAATTTAAATTTTTGGGTAAAACATAGATTTTAAAATAAAATCTAAGTTTTAGAAAGAGAAACTAAACACGCTCTCAATCACAATCAATGGTTAATTGTTTGTGTTTTGGTCCTTTTTAGTTAAAACAAAAAAAAAGCTATGGAAAACCAAACAAAACAGAGTATTGGATTCTCATTTTCGAAAAGCACTGCCCTTGTATTATGGCCCTGTTTAGCAAGCAGTAGCTTATTTTCATAAGCACGTTCAACAGTGCTTTTTCGTAAAACGAGACAATTTCCTCCACATATTTGCCTCGACTTGTGTGAATAAGTACTTATAAGTGGTTTATGACAATTTGCCAAACGGGCCCATAACATACAAGGTTTCGATAAATAGATCGAAAATTGAATTAAGATAATAAGATCTTGAATGGATCTAGCCAGCAAATTTATGTTAATCATACTTTGTCATATAATATTTCCTCTAATAATGAATGTAATATATCAATCCATGTATAATTAAACACAATGTATTAATCCACCTTATTTTTTAAATTTATAATTTTTTAAGCTTTGCCTATTAATTTGACTAAATATATTAAAAGTCAAAATCACTACAATTTGTATTGTGCCTTGCAAATTCTGAGAAGCCCAATGATATAATCAATACTAAATACTGCAAATTTTATTATTTAAATGAATTTTTTGGCAGAAAAATTATATCAGCTAATTTTGTTTATAGAAATCTCATTATTCCATAAATTTAAATTTTTAAAAGTGATCAGCAACGCAATTGTGCATTACACGATGACGTTACAAAAGCACGCAAACTACTATAATATGTTAGGTTGTAAACTGTAAATTATTTTAGAAAAAATAGTTTTTTTTTTGACACATTAATTTTTTAAAGAAATTTACCCAGAGGTTCCAAACAACAGAATTAACCATAAAATAGTCTTAAAAATTCACAAAATTACAATAAGATCCCTGGAGTAGCTGCTGAGGTTGTCATTAACAATCTTACTAACCTTCATTAACAACCTTAGTATCTATTACTGGAATCTTATGATAATTTTATGAATATTTGGGATCATTTTATGGTTAATTCTGTTACTTGGGACTTTGAGTAATTTTTCTTTTTTTTTTCTTTTAATTTGAGGAAGGACAAAATCAAATACACAGAAAACGACGGAGTTTTAGAAGCCGCATAGGGCAACGGACCATATGCGTGAAGGACAGATGCCAGTCGCCACCAGAATCATCCCCACTAGGGTGGGCTGGCCTTCTTCTTGTTTTTTTTTTTGCCGTTTTACCGTGTGTGGACTGGACTCACAGGATCACTCTTGCATTCATCACTCACTGGACCTGGAGACCGAGACGCACAGCAGCTTCCCTAATTCCCTTTCCCTTCGGATTTCGGCCTTCGCTTCCTGCTTCTCTGACCAGTGACCACTCCGCTCCCACTCTCCCAGCTTGCAGCTGCAGGTAGTCTCACTTCTCTCCATTTCGCTTGCAGGTAGTCTCACACTCTCACGAACTGTTGCTTTTTTTTTTTATTTAATAAGCTGAAGTGTTGAAGTGCTGAACTATATGGATGCTGCATTAAAACAATTATTAGACACATCCTAAATGAAGTAGGAATTTCGAATTTATGGAAGCTCTAAGGCATATCAACAGTTTTGCATCTTTTAATCATGTGATGTCACAGGTTTGCTTTATTTCTCGAAGAAGCTAAGTTGGTTTTGTCTTTTAACGACGCCACGCATCAGTAGGCATGCCACTGTGCGTGTATTGTGGCAGCAGAAAAATCAGCTTGAACTGATGAATTGCTTACTCGCACACCAATCAGTGAGAGTTAAATTTTTTTTTTTGCCAATAATCAGTGAGAGTTAATCCTTACTAGTAATAATTATGAGGCATCTCTAAAAGCAAGAAGCTAGCAAATGGCATATGTATAAGAGGTAATCCTTACTAGTACTTGGCGTATGTATAAGAAGCTAGCAATTGGCATATGTAGCAAGAAGCTATCAGTGAGAGTTAATCCTTACTAGTACTGTGTTTAGAGGTAATAATAGTAGGAGGGAGTGAGATCATTTTATTCTGGGTACACATTTTACCAATGCATGAGCTGCAATGCTGCATCCTTCTCCAGAGAACCAGTAACTTGTAATATTGGCACGTAATCATTATATATGAATATGTTGTTATGGTTCTTGTTTGTGTGATGATATGGACATGCAGCTCAGAGGATAATCCTTACTAGTACATGGTAATCACATGAGCCCAAAAAAACTGGGTTCAAACAAACAGGGAAAAAAGCTGCTATTTTTTTATGTTTTTCGCGGGCCTTGGCGGGTTCGGGCTGCAAAAGGGGGCGTTGATTCAGCCTACAACCCATGGACTGGCCGTCTTACCAGCCCTAATCCCCACATCCACCGTTCAAGTCTCCAAACATCCTCTGCGAGCCTCGATTTCTTCTGCTTCTGTTTGTTTTTGGGTGAATTCGAGCCCCGATTACTGTTCGTAGTATTTTTGCTATAGAATCGTCATCCCATTTCTTCTTCTGTTTCCGAAATACCATTCTTTCCGTTGGTTTGAATTCAATTCTCGTCCATTAGAAGTGGGGTCTTTTCAGAGTTGGAAACAAAGTGCAGAGCTATGTCTTTGGTGGGTAGAGCAAGGGGAGCAGGGATTCCATTGATGAAGCTGATTAGATTAAAAGGTGTTCCTATTCTGGAACAATTGTACTTAGAGGAACGGCTGCTTCGGACTAGTTCAGACAATTGGTGTCTCATTAATGATGGTACAAATTCCCCTTCCGTTGTGATGGGTCTGTCTGGGTATGTTTTCATTCGTTGTATTTGTTCTGTGAATTTAAGTTTGATGTTATTCTTGTCTTTCTATTTCAAATATGCATTTTTCCAATTTTTAATGTGATTTGAAAAAAAAAAAGTATCTTTAAGCATATAAGCTTAAGTACCTTTCGTTTCCATATTCTTATATTTTTCTTGGTTGTGTGCCATGTTATGGTGGATGAGATATTCGTACATACTCCTTGCTTGCACCTAGTCATGTTTGGAATATGAATTTGAATGAAGTCAAACATGTCAAGGATAGATTAACGGTATTTCTGTCAAGTTATTGTAACTAGATGTAACCACTTACTGACTGTAACTACCAGCTGTAGCCAACTATCGTTAGATATGTAACCATAGTTTATTGGTTTACTGATAGCTTGTATATATGCACTTGAGTGTTACAGTAATGATGAGAAAGTATTCTTCATTCCATTACTTTTCATCTGGTTACAAAACACAAAATACAATAAATTTAGAGATGAAAAGTAACAATCGCACCTTTATTTTTACTCTTTATAAAAAGGATTTATATTATATTGTTAATCATCATAAAGGAACATCAGACAAAGAGATGATAGGGAGTGGTATTTTTCCATCATTCATACTGAACGTGTTTTAGGTAGGTTTAAGGATCCAGTATAAGCTAATATCAAATGGGTGTAAGTTAACCACGCCACTTGAAGCAATCATGTTGGTGACATTTTATTTACACCTATCTTGGGTATGAATCGAAAGTAGTCTACTTTATAATGATTCACATCGGATAGTCCAGAACCATAGGTTGTGTATTTGTGGTCTTCTGTCTTTCCTAATGATATAAATTGCTTGCAAATGTTCGGTTCTTGATCTGCTGCTGATATGCATAGGGAGAAGAAAATTTTCATTTTGTCTTTTCTGCTTTTGGCGAGAATAAGCATGAAATTGATTCTTCTATCTGAAAGTGAATGTTCAACATAGGAAACTTTCAGAACTTGTTGAAGTGAGGTCTGTGTTGCGAGATCAGATTCCTGTCATCAGAAGGTTTTCTGGGGGAGGCACTGTTATTGTTGACCAAGGGACTATATTTGTTACTCTCATATGTAACAAAGATGCTGTTCCAGATATTCAGCCATTTCCCCGTTCCATCATGTCATGGAGTGGTCAGTTATACAGTGAAGTTTTTGAAGGGATTGGTGATTTCCAACTACGTGAGAATGGTACATGGGTTGCCCCTTAATCACTGTGCTTTGTTTAGTTTTTAAAGTCAATTGAGCAGTTGCATTTTTCAAATCCTAAGCTTAGATCCAACAAACAAAAAATATCATTTTGGGGTTGATATTCTTTAATTGGTTTCTTAACCATAGATTATAGATATATCAGTTCAAAAGACTTGAAACTTGCTGTTATCCTTGATATCTCTTCTTCTTGACAACAGAAACGTATTCTTTATCGGTTTAGGAGCTTCATTCCATAGCTTGATTTTAATGATTTTCTCTGTCCTTTGCTCATAGAACAAAGTGTATACGATAATTGTTCCACTCTTCACTGATTTTGTCCTTTTGCATTGATTTTGGACTTTTAAAGCAAGCACAAATGTCTTGCATTTGGAATGTTTTTACCCTTTGAAGCAACGTTATCAAGTCTATGAAATGTTCTGTTCATTTTCAAGACTTATATGATGAAGTTTTGATGGAATCAAATCTGTGTCGTTTTCAAGATTCATATAATGAAATCATGATTCCACTTTCGTTGTAGATTATGTGTTTGGTGATTGTAAATTTGGCGGAAATGCCCAATCTATAATCAAGCACAAGTGGGTCCACCACACATCTTTCTTATGGGATTATGAGGTCAAGAACATGGCCTACCTCAAGTTACCAGCAAAGGCTCCCAACTACCGACTTGTAAGAAATTATTTTTGTTAGTGCTAATGTTACTTAATTTTTTTTTAATTTTGAAATTAAAATATTTTTTGTTCTAATTTGATGGAATCAGTGACAGTTAGTGCCAATTCCTGTTGTTACCTATATACAATTTGTTGGTTTAGATAATTATTACTTCTTTAAATATTGAACTAAGATATTGCTTATTATCTTTCAATATAAAGAGAAGGAGGAAGGGGATACTATCCTGCATTATGCTGGTTAAAACATAAAAACATATTCCACTGAATGTTGCATGTCAAGGACACATCCACTGTCTCGAGTGTAATTTTTCATGTTTTAGTGGTTTTAAACCTGACAATGGAAACTTTATATCTCCTGATGACATGTTGATATCAGATCAATCCCCATTACACCCCCATCACTTGCTTAAATAATGCTCACAAGATATCATTATCAGTCATCCAATCTTAATAGATGAGATCTGAGAAATGAGTATGAATGCTCTCTGAAACTTGTTGGACTAGAAGAACTTAATTTTTCTTATATATATATATATAATGTGATTTGGTAGCTAAATATATTCAATACATGTGCCGTATCACATAATAAATCCTTAGCACTGTATTAATTACGGTTAAGAAAAAAGAACATTTATAGAGATTCTTGTTTTCTGGTGGTATAACTTGTAGATTCTCATTGAATTGAAAAAGATTGATGTTTAAAGAGAATAGAGAGAGTGTGTGTGTGTATCCAGAATTATATGTTCTCAATGAATGGTCGAACTCTCACAGAAGCAAGAAGCCCTTGAGAGTGATGTCCGAGAATCTCTGAACTGAATGGCACAAGGAATGATTCTTATATCTAATGTCTATTCTCTGTTTTGCTTTATTTTGCTCTGTTTTTTCTTAGAGGTAGCATATGTGCCTATTAGGGATATTTTCTTTTGCTCTTTTGGCATCTTTATATTGGCTTTAGGATATAGGATTTTTCCACCAGTGTAATGGGCTTCAATGGTTCATCATTGTTTTCACACAGTTATCTGCTTGCAGGCCAGAGGCCACACAGATTTTGTATGTAGAATGAAGGAATTTCTTTCTCGATCAGAATTTGTAGAGAGAACAATTAAGGCAGTCAGATCTCGTTTCTCTCTGGAACCTGTAGCTGATAATATTGTTGGCATAGATGTTCCCTCTGCTACCCATTTTACTCCCAGCACTAGGCTTATCACTGATCATGAGATGACGGAAGTATGTGCTGCTTCACTTTAAAATATCTTTCAGTGATGTGGTGACTGGCAAAGCATGATAAGACAATGAGTTAGAGAAAACTAGTTCAAGGATGATTGGGAGCGGTAATTGTCTATGTTCATCTTGAGATTCTTTGGGATTCGATTGAACTAATACTGAAAAAGCTTGCAAACATATCAGTTTTGACTGAAAAGTTTGTTTGGATTTCTTATTTGTTTTTTAATAATTAGTTTGGTCTTCCTATCTTTAATGGGATAAGTTTTTACCAGACCTATTGTTTCTTTAATAAAAGAGAGAGAGATAGAGAGATGTTGGAAATGGCGGTTGTGTTTATTTTCCCATCTTGTCTTTGGTTAAGAAGCAAGATGTCAATTCTCAAGTTTGCCTCAGTGTGTAACTCAGAACTTGCAGATGGTAACAAACTTGCCCCTTAGCTCATCATCACTCGTGTCAGTACTCTGTTCATCTTACCAGTTGCTAGGAAGTAGTGATAAACCTGAAAAAAAGATGTACTTAATTACATACATCTTTGGTACAAGTCATGTATTGTACGAGAGCATCTGTATTTTCTGGCTTTTCTGTTTGGTTCAATACATTTTGGAACCTTCAGAACACAATTATGCTTTGGAGTTTGGAATGATGTAGGATGACTTGAGAATTTATATGGAATTCTGGTGATGTGAAAATTGATATTGTCATATTTCACATACTAGTATACCACTGTGTTTGATATGCATCTATCCATATTGAAAAGTTTAGTGATGTTAAAAATTGTGCTAGCTAGTTGGCTTACCAACCACACCATGTTGACATTTAATATATGGCTATATTGAGCTCCATGCTTCTAGTTAGTTATCTTCCTTTATGTACATATACTTGAAGCTGTAGTCTAATTTTCTTTTTTGGGGTTAAATTACATGAAACACCCTAACTCTGGACTATGTACAAATAACAAATAACCTCCTTAATCTTTAGAACTTGATAGTAAACCTCCATAAGTTTGCGTGGGTAACAAAAAACAGATAAAATTAAAATAAATCATAATATTTTGTTGTGATTTAATTACATAGAATTTATTTTTTATTGGTGATGTTAATAATCAAGATATTATATGGAAGTGAAATAATTTGTAAATTTTATGTCTTTGTTGGTTTATTTTAATTTCAGACATGGTGTGTATTTTTATTTATTTTTTATCACAAGTGACTTGAACCCCGTCCTTTCCTTTTCATAATCTCATCTCTCGCATTTGATAACAAATATAAGGTTCAGGTTTATAATTTTTGCCTTAAAGTATTGATATTGCCTGCAATATGAAAGGGATTTCCATCAAAAGGAAGTTCCAATGCGCTTAAAGAGAATATTTTGAAGGAAATATCACACATTTATAATAAATGGTTAGCTAATTTTTTTTTTAAATATACGAAAATATATTATCTATATCTTATAATAAGTATCGGATTAAAGAATATTTTAAGTTTGAGTATTAAAGCTGTTGTGTGAATTTTATCTTTCAATTTCCAAGTTCCAGTTTCATGATTCTGCTTAAAGCATAGTGAGCACATTATTTTCAATCTAACCATCATTAGTTCTTAATTCATCGTTTGCCCCTTTTAATACCACTGAATTGCTATTATTGGCGAGTGAAAGGCCAATTTGCCTTAACACTGAGTTAACGACAAGTAACTCTGTGAAATCTAAACTGATTTTGTTGAGACATAAAAACACTTGGACACAAGGATTTCTTGAATTCTTAATATATTTGATTTACATAATTAATGAATTCCACACAATGATTAATTAAGATATTGCAATAATTAATTATCAGCTAATGATTTCCACATAATTTCAGTTTGTTTTGGTAAGCATTTTAGTTTATATTAACAAGTCACAAATCTTAAAAGCTTAGTTGACTCTAGTATTGAATAATTTTGATCGGACTTTATATTTTTCTTGTCATTTATCGATAAACATTAGATTTAGTGGAATGAGCTAATATCTAATAATATGGAGAGCCAAAGTTTGAATCTCCGCAGAGAGAAACGTTCACGTTTAGTATCCAATAATGTTTCGAATACTAATATTGCCTTGTGTGAGAGGATATCTGTGCTTAGCACAAAAAAAAAAAAATCAACCCACCTAAAATTTGCAAAAATAAAACATTACAGAATATTTATCAATTATATCTATTTTTATATGTTTAAATTTATTCATTTAATATGTATTAAAAAACTCAATTTTTAAATTTATTTTCATTTTAATTTTATTCCATCAAATTTCGTTTTATTTAAAATAATTATTTCTATAATCTAATAAAAATTCAGATAATTTTGTTTCTTTGAGAAATTAATGCAATTGGTTTTAAATTTGAGGGACTAAAACTAAAATTGAGCATGTTTGGCTCAGCGTTTGCAGGTCCAAACGCACGTTTGATAGTGTATTCTGCAAAACAAATAATCTCCTTCACATATTTGCCTTTAAAGTAACTCTTTACCATGTTTCCAAACGGATCCACGGGGCATCAACTCTAAAATTAAACCCCGCCTAAATAAAACGACACCGTTTGCTTATTAAAAAATTGGGCAATTGTTTTTTCTTCCATCCGTAACAAAGTTATTTCGGTCTCCGACTCTCTTCCACAATTGACAGTCCTCACTCGACGGTGCTGCTGTGGACCGTTCTCTTCCTTCAAGCATCACGCCGTCGTGGTGATTAGTCTTGATAGATTGGCCTCTTCATTAACCCGGTCGACCATCGTATTCCTCTTCACCACCGTCGTCCACGGTGCTCCTTTTCTCCAGGTTAATACATTCTTTTACTTGATTTACAGTAATAGCCAAACAGACTTAATTTAATGTATCTGATTCTGGCGTTCTGCACATTTTTTGGGTAAAAGATGAATTTCCAGCTCTGTTTGAGGAATGCAAGAGTTTGTTAAATATGTGTTGCCAAGTCATCTAAATACGTGGACTAATTCCTGATCACTCAAAGTGATTGAATCCCTACCGTTGATATGTATACCTATTAGTTCATCATTTCTCTTCTTCGGCAATTTCGTCAGTTTCGTATTTTGTTTTTTTGGAGGCTCTTTCGATGTTTTAAAGCTTCCTCTACTTGTTTGGCTACATTCGAAGATTTTGTTGCTTTTAGCTGAGTCAATGTTAGTTTTAGCTTTAGGTGCTTTTATTTTACACACTTCTTCTTTAGATGGTTGTAATGGGGTTTACTTTAAATGCAGTACTATGTAAGTTGACATTTATTTATCTTCTCTCATTTGGTTTGGTGTAGAATTGATTCAGAATGTTGCAAAGGTGGAGTAAAGCAATCACTAATGTTTCTAAAATCGGATCACAAAGTCATTTGAAATTGGGCGAAGACATTTGTGTCATGACGCGCCAAAGTTATGCGAAGGTTGCAGCAGCGTCGTCGCCAACTTCAACTGATATTAAGGAGAAAGATTTTACAAATGAATCCAAGGTATCGATATAAATTTCCCGTTCCTATTTATTTGGAGGTTCTAACTATGGAACTGAGCGTACTTGTTTGTAATTAAAATTCTATTGATGAGCGTTTAGCCCTCTGCGTGAGTGTTTTTGGGGGGTGGTTGAAAAGAAGTTATGAAATTTTCACTTGCAGCTTATTCCAAGCAATGGTAACTGTAACAGCCTTTTCCTTTTGTCTCATTTCCCTGCATTTTTTCCGATTGGTTTAACTCAGTCTCTGCCTTCTGAATTCTTGGATGCAACTTCATGTTTCTTCTTTTTTTGTAATTATTGTTTTATAAGTTTTCATTTATAGTGTAAGCAATACTATTTGCTTGATTTGATGCGTCTCCTTCATGTTTTAGGTTAACTTAGATAAGATGTTTTGGTCAAAGCCCTCTTCACTGGCCCTGGCCAAAAATTCACCACTAAGAGTTCAAGAACCAAATTTTGAGGGCATCAAGCGATTCTTTCTGAAACTGTTGCTGTTTTATAGTAAACAGAGCAAGTCAATTCGAGGAGCTAATGTGGTATACCAGAGAATCCTTTCACAGGTTGATAAACCTCCTATCTACGAAGGTGACACCTACACTTCGTGACTATTTCATCGATGAAATCATGTACTAAATAAAAAGAACTGATATTTTCTTTTGACATTGTTAAACTCTCAAAAAAAAAAAAATGAGCAGGGTGGAGGGTGGGAATGGAGGGAGTTGATTGTCCACGATATACCCTGTCTATGTGAGCTGCCCATTGGAGTAAATCCCACCTAGTAAGATTTGAGGGTCTGCATGATAAGATACCATATTGGTCTATTGGACTCCTCAATTGTAGTTTTGAGGTCTAGTGCTGAGTAGTACAGTCATGTCTTCCTAAATTGTGGGACTCGAGGAATTTCAGGGTTGCAAGTTACTGAAACTAGTGTATTTTTTTCCTTGCATATGTTTCTGATCTGTCTGATTTGCGTCTTATTGACTCATCCTATGATTCCCACTTTTCTTGAAAGCATATTTTCATGCCTACAGTTTGTTCAAGGCTAACATCTCTTAATAGTTAGCCCATTACGTGATTATTGTAACCAAATCTATGAACCTAACCTGCAAGCAGTATTTAAGCAAGTTTGCATATTGCTATAGAATAAAACTGTGCTCAAATCCAAACATGCAGACTTAAATGCGAACAGACACAAGCACTTGCATGCACATTCAAGTTTATTCAACAGATATACTCTTCTAAGTTTCCTTGAGACTTTGAGGTTCCATAATTTTCCAATGACAGGATTTTCATAATATGGTTCACATTTTTCCTTGGTTTGGAGGCATTCCATTTAATCTGGATAGCCTCACTTTGGAAGAGATGGTGTAGTTAGTTGCACCTTAGTGGGGATGTGGGCGTTTGCCTCCATGTAGATTTCTTTATCACTGGACTGTGAGGTTCTTCTTGTATGAAGGAAGGTAAAGTTTACTGGGATGATTGCGTTGTGGGGTATATGGATTGGGGTCAAAATCTTAGAGATAGTTTTCACCCATGTATGTGGGGGCAGAATTGCTTACTTGGCCTTCATTTGGTGTTTTACTCATCTTTATGTTGGGCTATTCCTCTTACTCTAGGGGCTCTGAAATTTTCAGGCAATTTGTGTCTTTGCATGTGTGTATCACTCCGAGAGCTTTAACTTTTTCTTTGTTGATGAAAGATAAAAAAGCTTTGACAGGTAACTTGTCAAAGCTTGTAGGCTTCAAAACTTATTTCAGGAATTAGCGTTTAGTGATATGGGCTGAGACCCGAGATGACTATACTTTGAATTAGTTCTTGTAAAAGAAAGAAACTATTCTATCTTATTTTAACTGTTTTCTCCCTTGCCTGCAGTGTTTAACTTGGAGAAAACATTTAAAACAACATTTTCTTTACTTGTATTTCACATGTGGCTATGTTTGCGTCGCTTGAAGCAAGAGGGAAAGGAGGGAGTTGAATTTGGGCAGTACCTTTATGAGATTTACAATCATGATGTGGAGCTAAGAGTGTCTAAAGCTGGAGTAAGTAGTCCTTTTCACTTCCTTAATTTATTTATTTATGTCCCAACCCAACAACATATGAGCTGCAACGTTTTTCATGTGCGCACACGTTTTTTGCTTGCTTAGTTTTGTTGAGATATGATTGAGATATATATTAGGAAAGATATCCTTTACAATCAGGAATTAGAATTAGAATTATGATTTTGTGTATTTAATTATAATAATGAGCCATTAATAAGAAGGCTCCTCCTTGATGTATATATATCCTTCTCGGGTAATTCAATAGATGTGAATTTTACGGTGTATTAGTTTACATGGTATCAGAGCCTAACCTAGGTTAGCTATTTCTCTCCGCCGTCACTGTTCACCGTCTGTACAAGTCCGTACGCATCACTGTTCACTCCGCCGACATCGCGGTTCTGGTTTGAAAGCATCACTGTTCATTGTCCGTACGACACTGTTCTTCGTCCGTACAGTCCGTACGCGTTCGCTTTTGTTCGGTTGATTCGTGCGTTTCTTCTATTCAGTGTGTTCTGGGTTTGTTTTTGGCTGCCGGTTGCTTCTAATTTATTGGTCTGTGATGTTTAGTTGCCGCCCGTTTGCTATTTGGTAGTTTACGGCTGTTTTGCTGTTGTTGGTTTTTTATTGTGACCATGGTTGTTCTAAACTGTTGATTGGTTCTTACGGGATTTGATTTCTTCTCCTCATGGCTGGTTCTCAAGCTAGTGGTGTTAATGCCTCCGCTCCTAGTGCTCTTGTTACAGGTGGAGTTGATTCTTGCCTTGCTACTTCTTCCTCGAAGTGGATCATCGATTCCGGTGCCACTGATCATATGATAGGTAATCGTCATCTCTTCTCATCATTTACGCCGTATGCCAACGCTTCTTTCATCACTATTGATGACGGTTCGTATTCTTGTGTTCTTGGATCTGGAACTGTTCAACCCACTCCGTCTATCAACTTAACCTCTGTCTTGAATGTCCCTAACCTTGCCTTTAATCTTCTTTCCCCCAGTCAACTTACTCGACAATTAAACTGTTTTATCACACTCTTTC
Organism: Vachellia pachyceras; assembly: GCA_025593235.1. Classification (NCBI taxonomy): domain Eukaryota; kingdom Viridiplantae; phylum Streptophyta; class Magnoliopsida; order Fabales; family Fabaceae; genus Vachellia; species Vachellia pachyceras. Next base: position 20,490 of record JANTPZ010093069.1, read on the forward strand.
CTGACCATTGTTTGATACAGGATCTCAAGATGAAACAGATTATTGGTAAGGGTTATGAGTCTAGAGGACATTACTTCCTTGATGATCGGGTGTCTCATTTGGTTGCTTGCTCTAGTGGTGCATCTCCCTTTGATGTTCACTGTCTTTTAGGTCATTTATCTTTGGCGTCCTTGAAGAGGATTTATCCTCAATTCAGTCATGTATCATCTTTAGATTGTGATTTGTGTCAGTTTGCCAAACATTATCGTGTCCATTTGGTGTCCAGAGTCAAGAAACGGGCTAAATCCCCCTTTGAATTGGTTCATTTTGATGTTTGGGGTCCTTGTCCTATAGAGTCTAAATCGGGTTTTAAGTATTTTGTTACCTTTGTAAATGATTTCTCTCGAACAACTTGGCTATACTTAATGAAATCTCGTTTGGAGTTATTTTCGCATTTTTGCAATTTCTGTGCTGAAATTAAAACCCAATTTGTTACATCCATTCAAACATTGCGTAGTGATAATGCCAAGGAATACTTCTCAATGCAATTTCAAAACTATATGCTTCAGCATGGCATTCTTCATCAATCGTCTTGTGCCGATACACCTGCTCAAAATAGTGTTGCTGAAAGAAAGAACCGACACTTATTAGAAGTTGCTCGGGCTCTTATGTTTCAAATGAATGCCCCTAAGCTGTTTTGGGCTGATGTTATGTCTACTGCTTGTTTTTTGATCAATTGGATGCCTTCCTCTGTTCTTAATGGTGTTGCTCCTTACAACACATTGTTTCCTACTAGGCCCTTGTTTCCTATTGATCCAAAAATCTTTGGGTGTGTTTATTTTGTTCGTGATGTTCACCCTTCTGTCTCCAAACTTGATCCAAAGTCCCTCAAATGTGTCTTCCTTGGTTAGTGTCCTTAGCCAATTCATGATGGCACCAACAGTAACTCAATAGGAAGCCCTAGAGCATGTTTTGCATTATCTAAAAGGAGCACCTGGTTGTGGTATACTTTATACTAATCATGGTCATACTAAAATTGAGTGTTTTTGTGATGCTGATTACGGTGGATCGAAAGCTACCAGACGATCTACTATAGGATATTGTGTCTTTGTGGGTGGGAATTTGGTTTCTTGGAAGAGTAAAAAAAAGATGTGGTGTCACGATCAAGCGCAGAAGCCGAGTACCGTGCTATGGCACAATCAACAACTGATGAAGGAGGTCGGTTTTAGTGCATCATTACCAGCAAAATTATGGTGTGATAACAAAGCTGCCTTACACATAGCCTTCAATTCTGTGTTTCATGAACGAACGAAACATATCGAGATTAATTGTCACTTTGTTAGAGACAAGATCAAGGAGAACTTCATTTCTACAAGACATGTGCGATCTGGTGATCAATTAGGAGACCTTTTGACTAAGGCCATCACTAGGATACGGGTTGACAATCTTTGTAACAAGTTGGGCTTGATTAATATTTATGCTCCAACTTGAGAGGGAGTGCTGAGATATGATTGAGATATATATTAGGAAATATATCCTTTACAATCAGGAATTAGAATTAGAATTATGATTTTGTGTATTTAATTATAATAATGAGCC
>JANTPZ010093070.1:0-14505 GCA_025593235.1 Vachellia pachyceras
TAATTCCACTAACATCTCATTTTTCTGTACTTTTATTTCTGGGCCTTGTCTTACCTTGTAAATATCGATTTGGCCTCTATGTCGGCTTACAGAAAAGGTGGATATTACATAAGCCATCAAGGGTGGCCCATATTCCAACAGGAGAAAATGTGTAGTTGTCAAATGAAAAAAAATGTACGTATCGAAAAGGTGGACATACTAACCTATAATCCTACTCCCAATAACTCAACTAGAGTGGGGAAAACTAGATTGCCTTTCCCCATGTGATGTGCGAAGCTTACGCATAATAATCATTCTTATTAGTGAAAAAGCATGAGCAGCATTCAATGATATTATAACTACAACAATGGGCAAAAAGCTTGTACATAATCATTGTAACTTTACTAGGAAAAAAACAACATACAATAATGAACTCGTATGTATGGAGATCTTACAATACTTGCAATTACCATTTTTAGAACTATAAATATTTGTAGCAAAATGTCAAGCTTATCAATAACATTCATTATTGATTCGTAAAAAATGTTGATAAGAGTATCAAATAAAGTTATAACCCATCACTTCTTTTCTAAGTGGTCAAACTTGATAAGCTTTATTTAGTGCCTTTCCAAACAAATAATAAGTACATATATGATAAGTCCCTCATTTCAACTATATTGTCCTTTGGGTCTATTAGGTAAAGTGGTAGAGAAGTACTCTTACACAAGCCGAGGTAAATATGTGGATGAGATTATCTCGTTTTGCCGAAAAACACTGTTAAACGTGCTTTTGGGGGTGGCAAACGTGTTGCCAAACGGTTACTATAATCTTATAATTGCTTGTATACATAGAATCAAAATACAAATTTCTCCAATATGACAAAAATGCCCAATATGACAAAAATGCAAACACATCTTTCATTATAAATAGAGTTGTCATACACAACTTTAAAATAGAGATATTTTCATAATTTGATCTAATATGTATATGCCAACATACATTAAGATGGTATGCGCCATCATAGCTTCCAATACAAGAATGAAACCTCCTATAAGTAACAAAAATGAAACTTCTGATATACACCAATTAGGCTCCTTTAATACCTATCAGTGTAAGAATGAAGCTTCTCTACCTTCATTCATTTGCTTGTGTTGGAAAATTTGCAGAAATTCCTACATCCACCTTTAAATAAGAGATAAACTAAACATAAACTACAAGATAATAGATCCACATAAAAAACGGAATAAAATAAACAAATGTTGATAGAACTGGAAATTATTAGAGCCAAAAACTCGTACCTTCATTATGTGTACCTCAGAGTCATCCACCATGGTCCTGTAACATCCATAACTTTTAGAATTTATAGCTAGTTGTTGTTTATATTTTATTTAGTCAAAGAAAATAAAATAAATTAAAATTTAACATAAGTATGAAATTTTGGAATATTTATTCTATAAAAAAATAATAAAATACAAAATAAGATCTCTCATAAAAAGTATTTAATTATATATTTGTAAACATATCTTATTATTAAAATAAGCAAAAAAAATAATATATAAATAACTATGATTAATATTATTATTACTATCAATATTATTATTTTATTATTATTCATTTTTTAAAAATATTACCTTATTTAAATAACACCCTAACCTTATATCTGTATAAAGCCTCATGCTCCTCACCCTAACTCTAAAAATTGAGTACTACAGTAACCCGCCGCTACAGTGTCGCCTTTCAGTACCAGGTGCTCTCTTCTTGCTCTCCTTCATGTTTCTTCTCCAGTCATGCTAATAAAATGTCCAATCAACCTTACTTTCTCCTATTTCTTGTTTCTCTCTCTGGTCATTGCCCTTTTCTATGCATTTGTCATATCAACTAATTCATCTTCTTTTATTTTGTTTTTGTTTTATTTTTTAAAAAAGGGACCGTAGATGCATAAGATTTTAAAGATTTTCCTCACTTTTGTCATTTCACTATACCTTCGTTATTCCCGTTTTCCATAGCATCTATGATTTTTTATTACTTCTTATTTGAAACAAAATAAAAAGGGGGGAGGAAAGGAAGGTCCAATCCTATATATCTATATGTATGTGTACATGTAGTTCCTTAGTTGAAGTCTTCCCTTTTCAACTAAAAAACAAAACAAAACAAAAATAAAAGAAAAACATTGAATGATGGTATGTTGGTACAGAAGCAAATTATATGTTCTATTCCATCAACCATGCCTTGTACGTGGATATATAAGCATGTATTGTTGCTTTGTGTGTATGTGTTTGTCATGTGTGTTTCTCTCTTTTTTTTTAAAAAAAAAGAAGAAGAACAAAGAAAAGTATTTAGTGATATGTGTGTTTACATGTGTGTATGAATAGGTGCATTATGTAGCTGTGCATCCATTTCATTGATTGATTGAAGGAAAAAAATAATAAAATAACATAAAAATATACTATAATTATATACACATCCATGTATATGCTTGTGTGGTGTTTATGAGGGAGTAGGTGAGTGTTGTCAATGAGGTGTGTGGGTTTTTTTAAAAAAACAAATATATATGTATAACAATATATGTGCAAATGAGTGAGGTGTGAGGACGTTTTATTGGGTTTAAAAAATATAATAGAGTAATAACCAAGAAGCCATAGTAGACTTAGGCATATATGTGGGTATGTATAATAATATATAACATTATTATATATAAAATAATATATATAATGTATATAAAAAATATATAATGTATATTGTTATTATATGTGTGTTGTTGGTTTTTTTAAAAAAAATAAAATTTATATATATAAAAATATATTACATTGAGATTATCTAAACTGAAATTTTAGAATAATAATAATAATATTATTACTATTTCAACTACCATTTTTATTATTGTTATTATTTCTTCCTCTCAAGCAAATTGAAAAGAATCATACAAGAGATTGTCTCATATAAAATTATTTTGTCTCATATGAATAAATAAGTTAACTTATATCTTTGACTAATAGGTGGGTGTAAAGGGTAGGCTTAGGTGTTAGATTATCTTTGAAGCAACTTTTCAAGTAGGTTGATTAGTATATTGATAGAAATTATTATGTGTGATTTTTGTAGACTCTCACTAAGAACTTTGGAGTGACTTTTGTGTGCTTGCCTGTAAGCTAGTGAGTGTTAGGTAACTTTGAATATTCATCCATATACTCTTGAACCGCATATAATTAAATTGTGATTGAACTATATTTTATTCATTTCTGGACTGAATTATATAGATGCAAGTATTTAAAGTTTTCAATATATAGTTTGGCATGAAAATTTTTATAACTGTCATGGCAGTTGCATTGTGCTTGGGTTGGAGTAAGGAGGAGAAATATGTATGAATGGTAAGATTTTTATCACATGATAAGCCATCACTCGATGCACAGTGGATGGTATTTATAGGGCCTCTTTACCTGTGTTTTTCCTTTGACCAGGATTGTGTTGGAATTATGGGACATGTGACGCCTCCTTAATTTTCTTTTAAGGAGGGGAGCCATAATCCAGACTTTCGCTCTACACCTTTGGCCGGGTGTATATTAAGAAACTAGTGAGCTTGAGACAATCCAATTACACGGGTAAGTTTCTATTGGACTATGTGTTAGCCTATGGCTCCAGTCAGCAGAATAAGGATAGACGATGATATAAGGGTGGTTGTATATTGCATTATTATGCATTATTTGTGATGATGATTGTGAGTTGCATAATTCTTAAAAAATATATGAAATTGTTTATCTAATGATTTATATATATATATATAAATGTATTTATAAATTAGTTCTTCCTTTTTAATTTATGCCGTTTGCTTGTGTGTGGTAGAAATTTTCAGTAGTTACTAGAGCATGGAATCTCACCCTTTTATATTAACATTTTTCAGGTGATTGTTCTAGTAGGTAGTAAGGGAAGGCACCCATAGAATGAGTCTTGTTGGCTCTTTTGTGCCCTTAAGCACATGCCATCATTTTAAATTGCCATGGCTATAAAACTTCCGCATTTTATTTTGATTTACTCTAATATTTTGGGAGGATTTGGATTGCTATTAGAAATGTGTATTTTGGTTGGATTGATGATATATTTTAATGAATGGTGTTGGAAATCTTCATTAGTTATACATGGTAAAAATTTTGTTAAGTATTTCGGTTAAAAATTTGGGGTGTTACTTTTCGGTATTAGAACTACTGTATTCTGTGGCTAGTTTATCCTCTCATTTAAATAAATGCTTTTTGCAAGTTTAACTTCCTAATACTTTTAGAGGGCATGACAAATTAAATATCATAGCACGTGTACTTCCCTTTATTTAGAGTTAGAATTTATTTACTTATTTGCTTAACATATTTGATGACCTTATGATGTTCACCATAGGAAGGGAGAATGGTGAACACTTGAAGGACTAATTCTAACCCCTTTCCTCATTAAAATGGTCCTCCTCGCCAAGATTACGACGCGATCTTACTAGAGTTACAGGATCTGGTCCTAGTCTCAAACAAACAATAAAAAAGGATGAAGACGAATTAGCAGAGTTGAGAGGTCAAGGTGGCAGACATGAGGGAACTCCTAGTGACCACCAATCTAAGGGTGACAAATGTATATACATTGAATCCACAGGTAGTAGCAATTCTCAAGTTCAGCTCCACACCACATCCATTGTTGATGTTTGGGTTAGCTTTAGGAAATTTAACCCTCCGATGTTTGAGGGAAAATTTGATGCGGTGGAAACGCTAGAATGGTTGAAGAGGCTTGAAAAGATTTTCAAGGTTATAAATATCACCTCTAAGCAAAAGGTTCTAGTTACCGAGCAGCTGTTGCATAAAGCAACCCAGAATGGTGGTAGAGCACCAAATTTGACAACATTGAGATTACTTGGGAGGACTTCAAGGAAAAGTTTGAGTAGTATTACTTCCCTAATTCCATTAGAGTGGTTGTGAAGAAGACCGAGTTGCTCACTTTTAAGTAGGAAAATTTACATGAAGATGAATTTATTTCTCACTTTTTGGAATTGTCCAAGTTTTGCAAGTATTCTCAAAGCAACTCCAAGTAGTTGTGTGATCGGCTAGTAGAGAAAGCGAGGCCGGAGGTTAAAAAAACTCTATCACCATTTCTAGTTGAGATAATAGATTTTGGAAGGATGTGTGATAAGCTACATACTATAGTAAGAACTAAACGAGTAAAGAAGGCTGAGAAGATGAAGGGGTTTCAAACATATCCACAAATTTCTTCAGGCCTCTAGGGGTATCAAGAAGAGTGGTTTTAGCTTTAGGGGCATGAAAAAGCACTTTGGCCAATCCTCGAGGAATCATTTTGGTGGCCATCCGAATAATCGTTTCAGTAGACCTCCAAGGAATCAATTCAATGGGCCTCAGAGAAGTCAGTTCAGTGGAGGGTAGAATTCTTATAAGGCCTCCATAGCTCCTATTACTAGTACGACCAATTCTTAGAAGTGTTCTAGGTGTGGGAGGATACAACAGGGAAATTCCTTGATTTGTTTTAAGTGTGGGAAGCCAGGCCATATCTGTAGATCCTTTAGCTCATAATCTAAGGCCTTGAGATTGATGCTTTATTTGATTCTGGTACAACCCACTCGTTTATATTTGATACTTGCATAGCTTGATTGAAATTACTTCTACATGAATTGCCTTTTAATATGATTATCTCTACATCGACGGGAGCCTCAGTGAAAACTTCTAAGGCTTTCTTGAATTGTATGATTGAGTTTAATAATAGGATCTCAACTATAGATCTTGTATGTCTACCTATGAAAGGTATAGATATGATAGTAGGAATGGATTGGTTGTTAGATAATGATGCCATTCTTAGTTGCAAGAGAAAGATTGTTTCTCTTCCTGTTGCCTCTGAGTCCTAGAGGACCACAATTGTTGTCCGCAGTACAAGTTAAAAAGAGTATTCATAAAGGTTGTCAAGCATACATGGTATTTTTCTCTATTCAAGGAGAAGTTGAAGAAGGAATAGAAGATATTGAGGTGATAAATGAATTTATAGATGTGTTTTCAAAGCAAATGATGGGTTTACCCCTAAAGTGAGAAGTTAAATTCTCTATTGATCTTGCACATGGGACAATACCTATCTCTAATGTTCCTTACCGAATGTCACCGTCAGAATTGACAGAATTGAAGAAGCAGAGAAGATTTATTAGAGAAGGGTTTCATCAGACCTAGCGTTTCTCCTTGGGGATCGTCGATACTCTTTGTGAAAAAGAAAGATGGAAGTCTAAGGCTGTGCATTGACTATCGCCAATTGAATAGGCAACCATAAAGAATAAGTATCTTTTGCCAGGGATTGATGATCTACTTGACCAGTTGATCGGAGCATCCATGTTTTCTAAGATTGATTTGAGATCAGGCTACCACCAATTAAGGGTCAAAGCTGAGAACACCTTAAAAACTACATTCAGAACAAGATTTGTTATGAATTCCTTGTTATGCCATTTTAGCTAACCAATGCTCCAGCTGTCTTTATGGATTACATGAACAAGATCTTCAAGCCCTACTTGGATAAGTTTGTAGTGGTCTTCATTGATGACATCCTCGTTTACTCTAAGGATGAGGAAGAACATAAAGAGCATCTCTGAGTGGTGTTACAAGTATTAAAAGAGCATAAGTTATATGCAAAGCTGTCTAAGTGCAAGTTCTGGTTGAAAGAAGTTAAATTTCTGGGTCATGTTGTATCAGATGACGGAGTATTAGTGGACCCGCAAAGATTGATGCGGTATTGAACTAGAAGAGACCACAGAGTGTCATAGAGATTTGAAGCTTTCTGAGATTGGCAGGCTACTATTGGAGATATATTAAATGTTTTTCACGAATAGCTATGCCATTGACTAACTTAACCAGAAAGGACCAACTGTATATATGGAATGACAAGTGTGAAGAAGCTTTTCAAAATATGAAGACTAAATTGACTACTGCACCGGTACTTGTGATCCTAGATCCTACCCAGACTTTCACATTATATATAGATGCCTCCAAAAAGGGTCTTGGATGTGTGCTAATGTAAAATGGTAGAGTAGTTGCTTATGCTTCTCAACAGTTACGGCCATGTGAAGCAAACTACCCTACCCATGACATAGAATTGGCGTCAGTGGTATTTGCACAGAAGATTTGGAGATACCATCTCTATGGTTCACAATTTGAGGTTTTCAGTGAGTATAAGAGTCTGAAGTACCTATTTGACCAAAAGGAGCTAAACATGCGATAACGGAGGTGGATGGAGTTTCTTAAGGACTACGATTATGAGCTAAAGTATCACCCAGGCAAGGCGAATGTGGTAGCTAATGCCTTAAGTAGAAAGTCAATCCATGCAGCTCAGATTATGGTGTGGGAGCATAAGTTATTGGAAGATGGGAAAAGTTCCTCTATTGATATAATGTCAGGATTGATTGATATCATGGAAGCATTGACCGCTAAAAAGCAACCTAGATATAAACTAAATTTATGCAATTTGAGGATCAGTTCTTATTGGGGGTCAGGGAAGATGTTGAAGAAGGTATAGAATCAAAATTTAAAGTTGGCGAAGATGTGATACTGAGGTATAAAGGAAGGATAGGTCTCCTTATTAATAGGGAATTAAGGAAGATTATGCTTGATGAAGCTCATAGGAGCAAATACACAATTCACCCTGAAGCAACTAAAATGTACCATGACCTCAAGCGAAATTTGTGGTCGAGAGGTATAAAGAAAGATGTGACTGAGTTTGTTACTCATTGCTTAACTTGCCAGAAGGTCAAAATTGAATATCAATAGCCTTTAGGGTTGTTACAGAATTTAGAGATTCCAAAGTGGAAATGGGATAGCATCTCTATGGATTTTATCATGGGTCTCCCTCCAACTACAGCTAGGCATAATGCCATATGGGTCATTGTTGATAGATTGACTAAGTCAGCTTACTTTCTGGTTATCAGGGCTGACTACTCTTTTGAGAAACTAGTAATGATTTATATGAAGAATATTGTCAGGTTGCATGGGGTGCCAGAGAGCATTATGTCAAATCATGATCGACAATTTACTTCACGTTTTTGGAGGTCACTAAGGATGCTATGGGGACTCATTTGAAATTTAGCACCGCTTATCATTCCCAAATTGATGGGCAGACAGAGAGAACTATACAGACTTTGAAAGATATGTTGCGGGCATGCGCCATTAAGCTAATAGAAAGTTGGGATAATTACCTTCTAGTTGAGTTTGGATACAACAACAGCTATCATTCAAGCATTGAGATGGCACCTTACGAATCATTGTATGGAAGGAAGTGTAAGTATCCTATTTACGGAACAGAATTGAGTGAGAGAAGTTTACTGGGTCTGGATTTGGTAGACTAAACTACTTAGATTTTTTTTTTGTGATGGGTTATAATTTCAGGTCCAAACATAAGCAAACAAAAAAGAGAGAGTCCATAATAACTTTTATACCAATACCTAAACCCAACCCTGAACAAGGCCTAAAACTCAAAAAGTACGAACCATTTAACTAGCTAGCTGCTTCACTCTTGGCGCTTTGCAAATCGACGACACCTTCTTCAAGTCCCATACCATCATTATCAGCTCGACATCCTCCACGCCGGCCTCTTCCTTGTGGTATTGTTTATTAGTTTATTTTATGAGCTATTTAGTTTACCTTAAGAAATCACTCGGTTAAGGGATATCACATTTATGACTCAAAAATGTGTGGTGGTCGGATCATATGATAGGAAGCCTGCCTTGATTGATTCTGATTTGTTTTTTATTGACTTGTTTTCTTGGAATTGAGTTTCTTATAAGCATGATTTTGGACACCTTGCTTGTTTTGTTGTAGGGGTTGGGGTGACACTTTAGTTGGCTTCATGGAGTGATCGCATTGTCTTGCTCTTTTATGCAAAATCCTTATTATTTATCCTCCAAGCAGTTGTGCATTGTTCAAATGATCTCTCCTACTTCAATCCTTATAGCATTATGATCCTCTCTCTCTCTCTCTATGACCTAAGCTGGGTGGTGTGGTGGGGTCGCTCATTTCCTTTTAGGTTTTGATTGGAGAATGTAAAGATTGAGTCCAGATTCATTGATGTAGAAATGTGATTGGTGGTTACTTTCTCAACCCTGAACAAAAATTTACTATTTTTGAAAATTCTTCCTAATTGCATTTTTTCCTTCCTCCGCCTCCTCTTTTAATTTTTTTATTGCCTTCTTGTTAATCTCTTTCTATAATTGTGCACCTGGGTGATTTTCCATTCAATCATGTCCCTCTAATCTTATCCTCTTCAAACCATATCATTATTCTTTATTAAATCCCCCTGGTTTCAACTAAACTCTATTATTCAACCGATGACTACTTTTTTAAGGATTTCACTGCCTGTATCTTTGTTCAAGGTCCATGCCAGGGGACTTTATTTCCTGGTACTCCAACTGTTCCTGTTCCATAAATTTCTGCACATTCCATGGGTTATTGTCTAGGATCGTAAGGCACATATTGGAAGTCATAGGTTGGGCTTGTTTAGAGTTCTTGTATTATTGGATTGGCAGGCTCATTTTACTCAGGTGTGCTATGATAGTGCTAAATGTTAATATGCATTCATTCACAATGTGTTTATATAATTTAGCTCTGTACCAACTAGCAAGCTGTTGAATCTATCAACGTGACTGAGTTTTTGCAAAGCATTCAATGATCTTATTCTTGATGGATGGTGTGATATGATTGTTAGCACATGTCATGCATAGAGAATTTGGCAGGAGATGAGAAAGAGAGGAATCAAATTTGATGTTGTGTCATATGCTTGTACCATGTCTTGCTATTCGAAAGCTTCTAAACTTAGTAAGGTGTTCAAATTGTTTGACGAGATGAAGAAAATGAAGATTACTCCAAATAGGAAGGTTTATAACTATGTCATTAGTGCTTTTGCAAAATGTAGGTTTGTAAAAGAAGTTGTCAATCTTATGAGAACTATGGAAGATGATGGAATTTTCCAACTGTTTTGATGTACAATTCATTGATCAAGGCTCTTTGCAAAGCTCACTTAATTGAAGAAGCTCAAGTAGTTTTAGATAAGATGGTGGGTAGGGGCTTGCCCCCTACAATTCAAACTTATCATGCCTTCCGTATTTTAAGGGCTAAAAAGGAGGCATCTGAACTTTGAATCAAGATACGAGAGGTGGGTTGCAACCCAACTATTGAGACTTGCGTAATGTTGATAAAGAGGTTTTGCCAATGGCACCAGCTTAATATTGCCTTTAAGTTATGGAATGAGATGAGGGTGTACTGATTCAACCTTCTCTTATTTACACTAATTCATGGCTTATTTCTGAATAGAAGAATGGTGGATGCTTACAAACGTTATTTAGAGATGAAAGAGAAAGGCTTCTTCCCAAAGCCTAAAGTTGAGAAAATAATTCAGGTGTAGGTGTCTAAGAGATGGCAATCAAAAGACCCGATGTCAGTGATGCGTTCCCATCTAGGGCGCAATATTGTGAGATAGAAGCCCAAAGTCACACCTTACAAGTTTGATTAAGAAAGTGTCTTTCACCACCTTAAAACCAAGAGAGTAACCGGAGCAAGTTTCTCTTCTTTTGAGAGGTAGATTCTTTTGGTACAGAAAGTCCCATTAGCGCATTCTTACTCTTTAGAGACTATACTTGTTGGTAAGAAACCTTATTAAGTTGATTATCACTTTTATTCTAACTGGGCCTTTTTAGTTGCATGCAAGGTATTTTTGTAGAGAACTTGTGACCAAAGTCAGAAAGAAAGCAAGAACCAATAGATGGGGAATTTTTTGAGAAGACGTGTTTGAAATTTGTGCATCTTCGAGGGATTTTCCATTAGTTTGTTCCACCTTCAAGTCCGAACAAGGGAAATTCTTTTTTACCCAAAAAATTATGTATGATTTTTTATTTAGGGTCTACCTGCAAACTATGCATGAGGGAAGTATCCATCCTTGAAATCAATTTGTGTTTTTTCCTACCCCATAAATTATGTTTATTTAATATGTAGGGCATGATATGAATATCAAGTTTATCTAGAAATCGATAGAGCTGAACTCTAATTTTTTGGGATAAAAGTCAAAATGCATTGTAAGTAGGGGAGAGCATGAAACTTGTAACCTATGAAACCCGCCCAGACCTGGGGAAATTCCCCCGGTTGGGCCCACCCAATGGTGAGCCGTACGGGTGGGTTATAAACCCCTATATCAATAATAAACAGGCTACCCATACCCGCCTGTATATGTTTTTTAAAAAAATACAGAAGCCCCAGCCCAAATGCCCCAAAATTTAGAGCCCAAATTGCCACTACTGAGTTTGCCCCAAATGCTTGATGTTGCCTTCCATTTTGAGCCTCATCTAGTCATTGCCTGATGCTTGTGCCCTAGATTCGCTGCTATTGAGCTGAGAGCTTGGTCTCTAATCTTCATCTTCGTCTTCCTTACTGAGCTCAGCCCAGCGTAACACCACAACCTTCCATTATCATCTGTGTCCATTTACCCTAGCTAGACGTGGGCGGCAGCTTCTTCTGTAATATCCACCCTTTACTATAAACTGAAATAGAGGCCAAACTGATAGTTATGAGATAAGATAAGATCCACAAATAAAAGTACAAAAAGAAAAGATGTTAATGGACCAAAGAGACCCTGGTCAATTTAGCCCTAAGGCTTTGAAATTGCTAAGAATGTAAGCCAGGGACATAAATGTCATTAATTATGAAGACCAAGGGCAATATGGTCATTGGATAAAAAGGTCCAAACTTCGCTCAGCTAGAAAGCACGGAAAAAGTTGATGCTGATGGGCTGGATAACCTAAAGTCAGACTTCGCTCAGCGGGAGAAATTTTATGAGAACTCCACAGTTAAGCGTGCTCATCCTGGAGTAGTGTAAGGATGGGTGATTGGTCCGTACTAAGCCACAAATTGTAAACTTAGGTCGCTGTCTAGCCTTGAAAATTAATCAAGAATATTAATTTTGATTTCTAAGGGTTGTATAGTGACAACCCCAGGGTCATTCTCTCCAGAAGCGAGAATGCCTACCAATAATTCTTAGCTTGGGTTTGTTCTTGCAATGCAAATGCAACCAGGGTTTGATTCAAATTATCCTATGTATTTAAACTAATTACAAAACAAACTTTTTCTTTTTGGTATTTTTCTTGATTGAAGACGAAAGTAAAGGCAGCTTTAAGAAAAAGAAGCGTGTGTGTGATGATGGGTGCCTCTTGAAAACAAAGTGTTCCATCATAGTTCACAAAAGATGAGGGAAAGTATCGACTTTCACACTAAGTTTTCAAAATCAAAAACCCCAACAATTCGTATTGGTCCAGAGCGTCATATGATGATCTCCTTCTAAATCCCCACATGACTTGGTGGGTCCGAAATAACATGAAATGAACTCCATCCCATGAAATCCCTTAAGACCACTTAGTGTGTACGAAAATCGCAAAGTGACAAAATCAACTCCATACCTTGTTGACTCTAAAACCAAGCACAACTAGGATGATAGAAGAGACCAACAAGATTTCATTGAATAAGCAAAATGAACTCCATTCTACTTTGTCAATCACGAAACAACTCAATGCACAATAATCCAAGTTTGGCTCAACCGAGACCAAGCATTTACACACAAATTACAAATCCAACTTGGAATCCAAGTAATCCATAATGTAAATACAGATTAAAAGAAAATACTCCCCTTTCGGCACTTCGAACTCCGGCCCACTTCATCTTCAAGAGGGTGGAGATGTTCCTCATGGGTGATGGAAATGAGCTTCGAATGGATGATAAATGCACGATAGATGGATGGATGTTGGAGAAATGGGGGGAAATGGTGGTAGTGTGTAGGTAGGGTGAAATGGAAATGATATGCTCTCCTCTCTTTGCTCTCTTCAACCTCTGCAGCCTCCTTTTTTCCTCCTCCCTCGAAAATACCCTATTTCAACATAATAAACCGTCATGGGTTGGATCCATCAAGCCGGTCAGGTTTTTTTCCTTCTGAGGTAAAAATTCAGGTACTGCGTGATATTTTCCGTGGTGAAGTTCAGGTTTCGTTAACCTCACCCGAGAGTTCTTGCATGACTACTTGAACTTTGGCCGCAGCGAATATTGAATTGTGCCGCGACGAACTTCTCCAGAACTGCTTCCCTTGCCCTTTTGTAAGGAGTTCCTGAAATAAAATAGCAAATATAGGTAGTATCATTTGCTCATGATGCAATTTAGGCACAATTAATCATTATACATGACATAGGTGCCCAAAGTCACATTAATCCAAATCAATAACTCCTAATCTAAACTTAAGCATGAAAAGGTCATGTGTGGGCTAAAATTGACTCTAAGACTCTAAAAATTCAAGTACAAAACCAAAACAAATAAAGCTCAATCAGTGACCCCCTGGGAAGGACCCAAAGGTCATTACACAAAAGACCAGGAGCAAAAAAGTTAAGGGCAAAATGAGAATTTCAGAAAGTTAGATAGTGTAAGGACATTTTGGTCATTGAGAGAAAGTGTAAGGGCATTTTGGACATTTGACAAAGTCAAAGTCAAAAAGTCAATTGTTGACCAAAATATCAGAAAAAGTCATAGATGCCCAAAAGATAGATCAGAACTCAATGAATAACAGAGTTTCGACAGATTGTGGAAAATTGACCTAGATTTTTATTTATAGAATTTTGAAGATTTAATGGCAAAAAATAATTATTTGAGGTGTTAGGAGACCTTAATCAATTGAGTTCAGGCATGGAAAAATTCAGTGAATTTTATAGTATTTAATAAAATTATTGCATTAAGGTGATTTTCCCGAAAATCGGGAAAAAGACCCAAAAATTCCCGAAATATAATTTATTTTAAAAATTAATTTTGGACAATCTAGAAGGAATTTTGGGAAAATAAAAATGGCTAGAGTATCATTGAAAAATGTAGAAATTTTTAAAGCCCTAAAAGTATTTTGCCATTCGATTGCGTGTTTTCAGGGGTTTCAGATAGGATAAAATAGCCCTGTTAATTTTGATGAGATCAAGGGGTATTTTGGGGATAATAATTTTACCATATTCAAGAGGAAAATATGGAGATTAAATGAGGAAGAAAATATCTCCAAAAAAGTAGAAAAAGATTTACTGGAATAAAGTTATGTTTACCGGTAAAAAGTGTAATCGGTAAAAGTAACCGAAAGGGATCCAGTTTGGTTAGCCAAACCAGATTTTTACCCGTTAGTTACAGCTATTATTAGCCACTTTTCATGAACCAATGAGAAACCAACACTTGCTAAAGAAGTGGCTAAATCTAAGCCTTTAGATTTAACTTAATCATTAATGACGCAACCTTAACCCTTGAAATTTTGTGATGGATTTTATAAAAGCAATTTTGCCTCCATTTCTTCACTTTGGCTGACTTTTCCAGCTGCCAAAAGGGAGAGAAGAGCACGCCATTTTCAAGCTAATGAGGAAGAACAAGTTCTCAAAAATCCAAGGTAAAAAGGCTTAGGTACCTAAAGCTATACATGATTTTCATCCTTGTGATCTCCTCTACAATTTCCTCGGATTGGAATTTTGATTTG
>JANTPZ010093071.1:0-30627 GCA_025593235.1 Vachellia pachyceras
CAGCGACCATTCTAGGCACAGGTCTTCAGATGGTGTGCCCTCGTCCAAAGTAGTGGTTAGTGCACTCCCTTCTATTGTTTAATCCTATTTGTAACATGGGCCTGTTTATTTGAGTGTGGTCCTTTAAACATTTTTTCCTTTAACTGACAAATTAACTGTGTAATTGTAATTTTTACTAAATTTTATTTTTTTAGCATCCTGATTCTGAGAGGGCTCGTAGTTCTTCACGCACTGGCAGTGCCTCGAAAAGGCCTGTTGTATCAAACAGCCGGCCCAGCTCATCTGGTGAGCCTAGTGAAAGCCGTGCTAGCAGATTAATGTCGAGCAGTGGCCGTCTATCGACCACTCAAAGGATTCAGCCTGGTTTTGAGTCTAAATCGTCATCATTTACACGGGCTACAACATCAAGAGGTGGCCGTGATGATGCAATCAGGAGCTTTGAGCTTCTGTCAATTGGCACAGGGAGAAGGAAATGAAGATCCATGTTGTCGGAAGACCCCATACCGTCTCCAATATTTTCTCTTGAGATGTTAACACTTCATTACTCTATATTTCCATCCCAAGTTGGGTTCATCAACGGCTAAAGGCGCCATGGAATTTTTTGTTGAAGCTTGGACTGGCACCTCTTATACTGTCTCCTTCCATGATTATTGCCTCATGGACCCATCTGTGAAGAGACATAGTATCTCCCTTGGGAAATTATCAATATGAGACTAGCTACTTGTACTAAATACATTCCCTATTTTTCTTTTTTGTCCTGTTAAGAAAAGGAAAAGAAATTGCAGAGCCTAATTAACATGCTCTGCAAGGTTTGTTCCGTTCTTCTGTGCACTCCTGGAACCGAACTTCTTTGTTTCAATGTACAATGAGGGAATGGAATTGCTTTTCCGGTCAATGTAAGTCAAACAAACATGCCTTGCAATTATCTTCATTGTTTTCCTTTCTGGCTATTGGCATCTCAAGTTGTAATTCCTTGCTTTTCCGAAATTAAGTACGAAGGAAAATATTCAAATCTAGATTCTCTAACGGAAGGGATTAAGAGCTTGTTTGGATGTAAGGTTGGATGTAAGGTTGAAAATAGCTTTTACAGATTTCGAGGCAAAACCTAGGTTTTGGAGAATATATTTTGGAAAATAGCTTTTACGGATTTCAAGGTAAAAAAGTGGGTAGGAAAGAGGAAAGTAGAAATGATAAAGAAAGAAAAAGTAGGAAAGAGGAAAAAGTAGGAAAGAGAAAACCTAGGTTTCAAACTGAAGTTTTGTAACCAAAATAACTTTTGGGAAAAAAATTTTGTTTGGATAAAACCTCAATTTTGAGGTAAAACTTAGGTTTGAAGTCAAACCTAAATTCTAGAATTTGTTGTCAAACAAGCTTTAACGCAGGGACGAAATATGGTTATTACTAATTCTATTGTGAGTTTTCCGGTTTATCTCTGACCCCACTTCAGTGTATTCTTGGCTCTGTTTGGATAGCCCGTTAGGAAAACGGACACAGATTCCGAGGTAGTTTATGTGAGAGGAAAAGTGTCTCGGTAAGCGCATCCGTTGGCAAAAATGGGTAAACAAACGGAGCCCTTTTCTTTCCCCGTGATGTTAGTTAACACGTATTGTTGATTCCTACATAATTTTTTGTGGACATTCCCAGACAGAAGGTTTATCATTTTATCTAATCATATTTATAATTACAAGTTACCTCGTTAAATTGTGAATATGTAATTTCACCTTTCATTTGTTATATGATAATTTTTTGTATGTGCGGATATTAAATAAGAATAATGTTTGAAAATTGTTGAATTTTACATTATTAAGGTTTAATATTTTCTTTAATCGTATGAAATATGTTGAAAGTATTTTATAAAATATGATAAAAGGAGTATGATGAGCATCAACCAGAGCTTTGTTTGCTCTAGAAGAGAATGTCAACTCTTGTTTTACAACATATTTAAAAAGAATGCCAATGTAATGAATTATAGCCAACCTTACACGGTAGGATAAACTATAAAGTTTATCCATAGGTTTGTTTGGTTAGTCCGTTTGGGCAACCAAAATTCATTCCTGCGTTTATCGAGATAAAATTTCTTTCACATATTTACCTCAGAATCTGTGTCCGTTCTTCCAACGGGCTATCCAAACAAACGTCATGTTGCATCAGCTTGTAATGAATTATTACCCAAATAATTACTTAAAATATCTCAACTGTCTAGGCCAAAAAAAAAAATCTCAATTGTCAGAATTTATGTCTTAAATGACACGTGCCAATCTTATACACATCAAGTCTTGTGTTTTCATATCTGTTGCATTTGGGAAAAAATTGAATAAAAATCCTACTTATATTAACTAATTTGTAGAATTAAAACAAGTTGAATATTTATAATTGATATGAAGAATGTGTAACACTTTTCAAAAGAATAACCAAGCTTATATCTATAATTAAATTAAAAATGAACAGTTGGACTGGGGGAGTAATATGTTAAGCAATTAGCAATAATATGGCTTAATTTTAAATGTATGTTGTATATCTGGCTTTAAAGGGAATATTAAGTTGTAGGTATATTTTTTCCAGCGCGATAAAAATTTTAAATTTAAAAATTTTCCCCAACGAAGTCCATCCGCCACCGTTTACTCTTTGCTTGACCCTCTCACTCTCATGAACCATACTCTCCAATTTCAGTTGCTACAGTGCGTGCTTATTCACTACTCCTTTCTCAGTCTCTAGCTTTCTCTCGCTTTCTTTTCCCAACTTCACAGGGGCTACAACACTCGATTTCTTCTCCTCTCCGTGTTAATCCTCAAAAAGCAAAAAGGGTTTCTCTCATTTTCATCACTTTTCTCCCCTTAAGTCGTATCTAGAACTCAGATTTTATCGATTTCACATTTTTTGCTTCCTCCTTGAAAATAAGTTGAATTATTTTGTGGAAGCGGGGGAATGAACGAAATTAAAGACTATATCGGTTCTTAGCTCAGTATACATGGTTCCCTATAGCTTTTTCCGGATTGTAGTTGCTAAATTGTAACTGGGTTTCATTAACCCAGGAAAAAGAGTTGAAGGAGAAGAGGACTGCTGATTGAACAGTGGGGTTTAGGGTTTCTTTTGTTTTTCTGCGGTGTTGATTGAGTTTGGGAAGTGTATGAGTGACAGAAGTGATCTGCGATGGATATTGAGGAAACTGAGGACGCGTTGTTGTTGGACCCAGACATGTTGCAGCTTCCGGAGGTGTCGCCTTTTGCACTGAAGTCGAGTCCTAGTGTTGCTGAGGAGCTATTCTCACAATGGCTTTCGCAGCCAGATACTAGTCGCCTGGTACATAGTTAATCTGACTGAACCATTTTTTTTTAAATGATTTTGATTTCAGCATGTTTGCACGCTTGTAGATGTTACAGTGAGGATCCTTGTAGAATGTTACCATATCGGTTGTTTATTAATTTGTTATCTTCTTAAGAATATGCGCGTTTCATTTCGGAAAAATCAAAGTCTTTGTGGTCTGAGCTGTCCAAGATCTGACAAATGTAATATAAGACACCGTTCAGTGTAAAGTAACTAAAACATTATACTCTAGCATAATCAGTCGCGATCCCCAATCTGTATTATTTCATTTCTACTTTACCACAATAGTTCTTCAAGTTAGTCTGGTCTAATTAGAACATTAATTTTTGGCTGTGCTATTATCTGAAAAATAAAAAAATAGTTTTACTTGGAACTTTCATTTCTTTCCATGTGAAGTAGCTTCCATGCACACTAAACCATCCTCAAAAGCATTGCCTGCTTCTTGCCAACTTATTTTCTCCTGCCCAGAAATAGGGCATCCCATCTCTGTCAGTTGGATTTCTACTCTCCTCTGATGATAGCATACTTGCAAGAATTTGCATTCAGAGGAAATTCTGCAACCATTAAATAGAAGGTTCCATATCCTATGTTTTCAGTCCCCTTTGTTTCTTGGGTCATGTTGTCCTTTATCTCTCATAATGAGTTTACCTTGTTATTGATGTAAGACTAGATTTTAGAGCAGTTATCTTGACTCTGGTAGAAGTCTGATCTTGCAAGGGCTATGATGTCATAAGTCCTGGGTTATCTGTTCTACCCTGGTGTGCTCATTTAATACTTACTGGTCACATATTGATGACACTTTTTCCATATCTTCCAACAAATGCCTTGATGCATTTTTAGGTTGCCTCTGATCTAACAATTGAAAAGGTGCTTTCTCTTTCTAAATTTGACCATAATAGAAAATTTTACCATTTTTTGTGTTTAGATAATTTCCTTCGCCTTAGGATGTCTTTTTAACCACATAATAATAGGAATTTCCCTTAAACATCATTTTTTTATACATGTTATGTTGGATGCATCTGTGACTGAACATCTTTATATTCCAAAAGAGGAGATAAATATCTCTTTCTCCGTGTTCATGTCAATCATCATTAATTAAAAAATTCTATTTGGGGAATGGAGCTTGTTTTTGTATCATGCTTAATAATAGAAGATTTAATAGAACATACTTCTAACTATAGTTTGGATTTTTTCAATTTTTTTATTGAACGGTCATTTTATATGTTTTGAAAACTTGTATGTTACTGTGATGAAAGGCGGGCCATAGTATAACTCCCTGACACAACGATTTGCATTTTAATTTCTAAAATATCATTGTGCTGGAACTGAATTGTTTAAACATAAAGAAAATCTATAAGGTTAATTATTTTATTTTTGAACTTATTAATTCATTGTGCGGGAATCATTTTGACTCTTTTTCATGGCCTATGCATGGGTGAAGTTAAGCTATATTGTTTCTTTGCAGAGTTAATGTTCTGTGGTAGTTTATTGGAGGCAGAATAGAGTAATTTCTTTACATAACATGCATTGGTTGATATACAGCCATATAAGTAACCAACTAACCAAGTACTAATAATAACTCAGTTGTTAAAGTTATTTTTTTAAATATAATTTCAAATACTCCTCCTTAACATCCTTGTCTCTTTTGTTCGTTTTTTAATCATTTTATTCTTCTGAACTCTATTGTATATTTTCTTCTATAGAGAGGTATGTGATTCTGTAACTTATTCATAGATGTATTGTGTACACAGGTTAAATCTTTGCTTGCTGATTCAAAAGCAGGTGTTCCTTTGAGCGCACTTGGGAACACAAGTACAAATGCTGTGGCAAGCAACTCATTACCTTCCATGTTTCCTGCTGGGAGTACCCCTCCACTTTCACCTCGCAGTTCATCTGGTTCCCCACGTACTGTGAAACAGAAAGCTAGTCCTTCTTCATTAGGTTCTCCACTAAAATTAGTCAGTGATCCTGTAAGGGAGATCATCCCACCGGTAATTACCATCCCACTTTCACCTCGCACTTGGAAACATAAGTTTATTTCTTGTAATCCGTTAACTGTGCTCTGAATCATCTTGCAGTTCTATTTTAAAAATGGTCGTCCGCCTCCAAATGAGTTGAGAGAGCATTTCCTGTTTCAGACTGATCATTATTTTTATGGTCACATGGATGGTTTGCAATTGCATGGTGAGAATGAGAGCATGATATTCTCTGAGTTGATCTGTTCTTTGAGAATCATGGCTGACTTAGTTATCTGGAGAAGGTTTAATCTTTAATTTTTCCTGTTGGTATGGCTTCTATTGTTGCAGAATTTAAGTCTGTCACCAAAGAAATCTGCAAACTACCCTCATTTTTCTCCACTGCTCTGTTCAGAAAAATTGATGTCGATTTCACTGGAACAATAGCTAGGTATCAATTTCTACTTCACCCGTCTGGATCCCTGCATGAAATAAACTATCCGAATTTCTAATTTTAATGTTTCCCTAGAGTTTTATAGCTGTGCATGTAACAAAATTGATGATTGAATGACATTGGAAATAGAACTGCAAGATGTTGGCAACTAGAGTGAGCTTCTGCTAGTGTTCATTTTTTGGGTAATGCTTCTAGGCAGTGATTCCCTCCTTTCCTCCCATGGGGGAAATAGATATGTACTACTCAGAAAGATGGAAGAACAGAAGTATGGTAGATTAGGAGGAGACCAAACAATATATTATTTAGATTTATTTGTGATGTGTGAATTAAATTTACCTGTGTTAATCCTAATATTATGATCACACTAACACATTTTTACCCCTTACTTTGATTGTCATAAACATGACTCTTCTTAGCCTACAAGGATGATTTGAGTTTTAATATCCAAAATCCATAATATTTGGGTTCTCTGCTAGTAGCTAGTAGCCTATATGGGTTTCATAAATCTTTAATATCTCTAACATTGCCTTCAGATTGAGGGGTCACCAATCTAATTCTTGTCATTTTTTTAATAGATATCGATTGTTTGGTTGTTTTGTAAACCCATTGAGAAAGCTACCCTGGTTGATGATTTGGCTACTTTTTAGGATGTGATTTTAAATTGTCTTGTGAAGGCTTATTTTAAATTGTTTATCCTTAAGTCTCATGTTAGAAGCACTTTACACTGTAGCTGGGTCAAATATGACATTCAGGATTTCCCTGTAGTTGTTCTTTTTAGAAAAGGCTTACCTTTGATCATTTGTGAACTTTATATAGTATGAAGGGTTTAATTTCAACAAAAAAATATTACTGGAGATCTCAAATTTTTTGACAGGTTATTTGATTAGACCATTTGGCCGTGGATTACTTCTTGTTGAATTAATCCTTTCACTTTATGTAATATTGTAGGGATCAATTTATTGAGTATTGGATTCAGGGTAATATGTTAACTATGGATTCAGCCACACAAATTTATACCATATTGAAGCATCCAGATAGAACGTACCTTTTACAGGTTTGCATTGTATTAAAAATTGTCACTCGGCAACTCCTAATGTTCTTTCTATGTGTAATCTCAATATTATTTACCAAGCACATGCTTGAATGTACGGGATTTAACCTCATGTCTTCTGTTTTGGATGTAGGATGATTTTAAACCCGTCTTGAGGGAACTTTTAGCAACCCATCCAGGGTTGGAATTTTTGCAAAGCACACCTGAATTTCAGGAAAGATATGGTATTGCTATTTAATTGATTAACAATGTTTTGTTTTAGTGTCTTTTACTCTCTTTATATCTGTTGTCCAAAATTCTCTTAGTCACATGTGGTCACTTAAGGTTTTTGAAAAGGATTGGAAGGTCTTCCACATGTTTGCTGTGGTCTATGAAACTATCCGACTGGAATATGACCTCCTTTATCTCTTTTATTGGTTTTGATATTTTTTGTTGGCCCCCAGGGGACAGGTAGGGCTTTGGGCTGACAATTTTTTTTGGCTAGAACAGTGTGTGGATAGTTTGAAAAACAAAATTCAATCTACTAACAAAATTATTTCATGATTGCTTTAGAGTAAAATTTTGCAATTTGGTCTTTGAAAGTAACGGGTGTGTCCTTAGAACAAGGCTATGAAGCATGGGAAATGACGCATGTACTCTATCAGTACTGTTTTCTTCTCCACTTTTATCATCATTTTTCTCCTCCAACTTATTGTAAGCTTCTCTTCATTGATCCTCTGTTTGTGTTCTCTTGATTTGCTACCTCCAAATCCATGTCTCTGCTTTGTCCATCTTTCCCTCCTTTTTTCTGCCAAGCTGCAGACGACGTATGATTTTTTTGTTATAACATACGACATATGAATTCTGTAGAGTAATATGCTTGATTGGAATATGGTAACATTCTAGAGAATTTCATTCTTTATTGTATATTTATTTTTGCTATGCTGAAGGCTATTCATTCTGAAAACATAAACAGAACTGGTAAACTATATAATGTTTCTAGTTCAAAAATCTGTACTAAATAAGCGGGCAACATTTTGACCTAGGTCAATAACGGATAAGAAAAAGATACGACTTAGTTATTTTCTTGGTTGACCTATAACATCTATATTTAATTTGTTATTATTGGTCTTCACTTGCAACAAATGATTGCAGATATAAACGACACAGTTCAGTATTTGTTTGTGTAGGAATAAGTTAGGCTTATCCTCAAGTCTAAATTTTAGTTCTAGTGTCCATATATGCTGATTTCTTAGGTTATTTCTCACCGCTTCATGTTTTGAGATTGAACAGCAGAGACGGTCATATATAGAATTTTCTACTACATGAATCGATCAGGAAATGGCAGGCTTACCCTCAGGGAGTTAAAACGTGGGAACCTAATTGCTGCCATGCAGCATGCAGATGAGGAAGAAGACATAAACAAAATTCTGAGGTAAAACCATTGGCTAACAGTTTGCAAAAATAAACTGAACTTTATATTCTGGAAATTGTCTTAAATTGATTTGAAGCTTGGACTCCTGATAAATCATCCCCTTGACCCTTGTTGACAAAGTAATAGAGGTCTTGGTTTTGTAATTTTTTCTGTATTTGTATTGCAGAAATAAGAATTTTCCCCCCTTAAATTCTTGTTAGCTGCAGTGCTTTATGTAAGTCCAATCATGAAGCGTTTAATCCCAAATACGTTTGTGGGGTTGCTCAGTTCAATTTATTGTACTTCTCTGGAAGTATACTTTTTTGAAAGTTCATAAATGACTGTTTGTTTCATTTTTTATGTTCCTGGGAAGTCTAATTATTTCAGATAAATGTAGTATTTTTTAATGATGAATACAAAAATATCATTTAATTGAACTTTATTTTGTAATTTTAAAGGGTAAGTTTGTAAATATACAATTAATACCAAGGAAGTAACATACCCAGTTCTACTCAGCAAGTTAGGTCTCTAACGAGGTAAGTGTTAGTGTGAGGCTTAACTTGAAAAGTTAAGGCTATTAGTGAAGCAATCAGGGAGACTTCCTGAGAAGTTCAACTTTTCCTCGGTATTGATCTCCAAACAAGCGACCGCTAAGTCCCATGGTCTATTATTTTTCCATTTTTCTTGCTCTCTGGAATTGCAATCTGCTTTTTTTTTTTTAAAGGTTTATTTGATTCTTACTGATCTCCAGGTACTTCTCATATGAGCATTTTTATGTCATTTACTGCAAATTTTGGGAGCTCGACACAGACCATGACTTTTTCATCGATGGAGAGAACCTTATTAGATATGGAAACCATGCTCTTACCTTCAGGATTGTTGATAGAATTCTTTCCCAGGTTTGTTGGATCATGGCCAATATGTGGACTTGAGAATTAACAGGCCCAGAGAAGTTTCTTGATCATAATTTTTCTTTCTTTCTTTTTTGGTCTTGTCTCTTAGGTTCCAAGGAAATTTACTGGCAAACTTGAAGGGAAGATGGGTTATGAAGATTTTGTATACTTCATACTTGCAGAGGAGGACAAGTCATCCGAACCTAGTTTAGAGTACTGGTATACTTCACCTTCTCAGATATTGGGGACTCTTGGATCTTATGAAATTCTGCTGATATTTCCCACTTGGATGATTAAAAAGGAAAATCATATTCTTCTGACATCTTTTAAAGAGGATTTAAATTGAAGTAGAAGGTAAAAGAAAGAGGGTGTAAATTGCGAATCCCTTTTTTTTTGGGTTTACTCTGTCAATACTTAATAAAGAGAACAAGAGGTAGCTTTCCATCTCCACTTTTTGTCTCTAAAGTTATGAAAACATCTTTATTTAATGTTGCATGCTCACGAGTGAATTCAAAATTGAAAATCTAATAATTTGATATTTTTATGAGGGTAGTATTCTGGCCTATGAAAAAGCAATCGAAATGCTTAGGTTTCTGATAGCAGATTCCAGTAGTATTTAGAACTAGCATGTCTTCCCCAATCTATTCTAGAATACTTGGATTTTTCAATATTCCTGTCAACATGTTGAAGAAAAATGCTTTTGAGAACTTGGCTTCTGCCGGAGAATAGTTATTATTTGATCATGTGTATTGCAGTGAGTGCTTGACTGCTTGTTGGTAGGTTTATTTATAAAGAATCGCAGCCTCTTCAAGTAGAAATTAACTTCTACTTTTTTGTCGTAATAGGTTCAAATGCATTGATTTGGATGGGAATGGAATACTTACCCCAAATGAATTGCTGTTCTTTTATGAGGAGCAGTTGCATCGAATGGAATGCATGGCCCAAGAGCCAGTGCTTTTTGAAGACATATTATGTCAGATGGTTGATATGATTGGACCGGAGGTCTTTCCTTTGTCTTGTTCTTACATCCCACCCCCCAAAAAAAAAACAAAAAAAAAAGTCTCTATTTTCATTCTTCTGCCGCTGAGCTAGTGCTAACCTAAGCATTATGCAGAATGAGGGTTACATCACATTAAAAGATGTGAAAGCCAGCAAGCTTTCTGGAAATGTTTTCAATATTCTTTTCAACCTCAACAAGTTCATTGCTTTTGAAACTCGTGATCCATTCCTCATACGTCAGGTAAAGCAATCTTTTAGATGTTAATCCATCCTCCACGCAAGACTTCCTTTTGGTACAGTACTACAGTTCACTTTTGAATTCTGATTATAAGGTGGGTATTTTGTAAGGAACGCGAGGATCCAACTTTGACTGAGTGGGATCGTTTTGCACATAGAGAGTATATTAAGCTTTCCATGGAAGAAGACGGCGAAGATGCCTCAAATGCCAGTGGAGATGTCTGGGATGAAACGCTTGAGGCTCCGTTCTGATTTCTCTTGGGTAAGTCGAGTATATTCATTTCATTTCTAGCTCTAGCAACTGCATGCTGATGTATGTTACTGTCGTTTGAAGCAAAGACGGATCAGACCTAAAAATACACACATTTTAATGGTCAAATTTAATGTTAGAATAAATCTTGCACCAGAATGTCTCTCATGTCTAGACAAAAATTGTCATTCTGTCTTGAGTTCGGTTTTATATTTCATATGATATAACTGCAGACACATATCAGTGACTATGAATACTTGAAGAGTCTATAGCATAAGCGATATTACAAGTGGAGAGGCACGCTGCACACATACCGAGTTCCTATAATTGTGCTTTATAGAGAGTTCCCTATGACTTTTTTGAAGTAGAAAGAAAGGCGGCAGGTTAGTCATGGTACCTCAGGAAGAGGACAGGCCGCTTCTACTTGGATTTATTTTTGTCCATATACATCTTTCTTAGACTGATCCAAATCAAATTAATTTTCTGTAAAAAAGTATAGCTGCAGTTTTTCCTCTGTTGTCATTGTATTTTTTTTTTCCCTTTACAAATTTCATTGCTTTTTTTGTATTTTAAGACTCGATATGTTCTTTATTAAGTAAGTACATAGTGAAGAGAGAACCTGAGAAGTTTATTTTCCGTGGAAAAATGGGTATTTCTTCATAATGTTTTTATTTATTTTTATCTACCTGATTTAACAATATATTTGGTGACATAGTTTTATTGGGCTTCGTTGATTTACGTGGAATGTGATAATATCAATCTTGGACTTGCATTTGTAGCCAGATAGCTGATACAAATAAAATATTTATTTAGACGTATTATTAGATTGTATATTAGTTTATAAATCATACAAATCACTTTAGAGAAAAATGATAATTATAAATAATTTTAAGTAATGTATTTAGTTTTTTTAATATATCTAATAAGTTAACTGATTATTATATTATTTAATTACAGAATAAAAGTTAAAAACAATATCTTATTTGTAATTTATAAATAAGAGAATTTTCTACAACTTTTTGATGGCTTGTCAATCAATAATTTGAAGTTGTGCAATTAATATAGCAGACTTTTTTTTATTAACAAAGAATATACAAAGTTCAGGGTCAGACCTTGAAACCGGTAATATTCAAGGAAGGTTTTCCCCATTAAAGCGTCTAGTTATATTTCTTTCTCTCTTTAATGCGAACCTTTTATTCACAAGAGCCACGTCTTGGCCATTCTAGCCGCGCAATGCTCCTCTGAACTCCAAGTTTAACAATGCTCCTACTTAAAAAGTCGGTGTTCAGTGAAGGCCATGGCATCATAAAAAGTAGATAATTGTGAAAAAATATCAGATTCATAAATTAATTATTAGAAAAGTCCTTGATTTTTCTTAGACATGTTCATATGTATGGGTGGAAATAGATGAAACGACTTGTTAGGGTTGATGGCGTTGTCTGTATTTAGTGTGTGTTTGGGAACTACGTTGGGGGAAAGGAGTTCCGTTGAAATAAAGGAGTTTACGAATTTCTAAATGATTTTACGGATTTAAAGATGGTTTTTATAGATTTCAAAGTGATTTTTACAAATTTTGAGATGGTTTTATCTCGATTTATGTGCTCCGTTTTGATAACAGAGTTCTCAAACAAGCACTCAGTCGTAGGTTAAGAGCCTTTAGAAGGCTTGTTTTTCTGTTGGGCGATATGAACCTTTTTTTTAATGTTATTAAAATTATGATAGAAAGGGATGTTGAAAAGTTGAAACAAAAACTCAGATTATCTTACCAATTTCTTTATTATTTGCTATATATTTTTTAATTATAAAATCACTTTATCTACCATTTTTAATAATTAATTATTTAACCCTTGTTTTTATTGGTAGTCATTCTTAGTAATAAAATATTAAATGGAATTTTTTAAAAAAATTAGTTCTAAGACATTATTCGTTCGAAAACTTCTCTATTTAGAGAAATAATTATTTCATCATTCATTTAATATTTATTTAATTAATATAAACTTGAAATTCATAAACTTTTGAAAATCCAAATTTTCTGGAATACCTCACCGGTATATGCCCAAACGACCCTAGCTCAGCCTACAAAGCTTCTCCCAATTTTAGCGTTCAGCAGCAGCACCACTCAGCACCAGATCCTACTGTAGCGGCATCAGATCAAAGCGTTGCACACTGGTACGTTATTCTTTATTTCCTCATCTTCTGTTTTTTCGTCTATCTTTCGTCAAAACTGAGTTATGGAGTTCAAATTTGTGCCCTACATCATAATTTACGTGAGATTTGTGCTTCAAAGTGGAAAAGGAGGGTCTGAATGTTTTATTTTTATTAATTGAACTTAATAAATTCTTTCATCGATATCATTGCGGTTCCCGATTCCTCCAATTTTGGCGAAGACACAAAATGTTCAAGATAACCTATGACCATTGAAGAAGTTGGAATCTTTTTTTTTCCCATTTCCCTTTCTCGCTGAGTGTTTTACCTCAAATGTACTGAGCAGGACTAGTTGCGTTGGGCTAGGATAATAGCTGGTTTTCTTATAAATTTTCTGCCTGTGCTTTTGTAATGGCAATTTGAGTGTTCGGTATTCTCATTTTGAAAAGGCTAAACAATAATGGTAGTTATTGTTTGATGATGTTATAAATGTTTTTTATGTTTTATTTTATTTTTTGAATTTGAATTTGATTGCACATTTGGTCTGATTACTGACTCGTTGTCCATTTAGCAAATCTTTTGTATCCTATAACTGATTTGAGTATAATGCTTTTGGTTAGTAAGAATTATAACCTGGTCACTGTTAGTTCCCTAACGTTAAACCTTAATGTTTTGTTGGAAATAGATATTCTGTGAGGAAACCATGAAAGGCATTCTCTCTCTCCAGAGGACATCCCTAGTCAGACATCATAGTGAGAAGTGGGGCCTTGGTTTTAGATTATTAAGCACTCAGGGTGCTTCTACCACTGGCACTCCTCAGGCTGCACCACCACCACCTCCTCCACCTCCAGAGAAAACCCATTTTGGTGGCCTTAAAGACGAGGACAGGATTTTTACTAACTTGTATGGGTTACATGATCCTTTTCTCAAAGGTGCCATGAAACGGGGTGATTGGTATCGGACTAAAGACCTGGTACTTAAGGGGACTGATTGGATTGTAAATGAAATGAAGAAGTCTGGCCTTCGTGGACGTGGTGGTGCTGGTTTCCCTTCTGGCCTCAAATGGTCATTCATGCCAAAAGCATCTGATGGGCGTCCTTCCTATCTTGTTGTCAATGCTGATGAAAGTGAACCTGGGACTTGCAAGGACAGGGAAATTATGCGACATGACCCACATAAATTGTTAGAAGGATGCTTGATTGCTGGAGTGGGAATGAGGGCTAGTGCTGCGTACATTTATATCAGGGGTGAATATGTAAATGAGCGGAAAAACCTGGAAAAGGCTAGAAAAGAGGCTTATGCAGCTGGTTTATTGGGTAAAAATGCCTGTGGCTCAGGCTATGATTTTGATGTGCACATCCACTATGGTGCTGGTGCTTACATTTGTGGTGAGGAAACGGCACTTTTGGAAAGTCTTGAAGGGAAACAAGGTAAACCAAGATTAAAGCCACCTTTCCCCGCGAATGCAGGGTTGTATGGTTGTCCTACCACTGTTACAAATGTGGAGACAGTGGCTGTTTCACCTACTATTTTAAGGCGTGGACCAGAATGGTTTGCCAGTTTTGGTAGGAAGAATAATTCTGGGACAAAATTATTTTGTGTGTCTGGGCATGTGAACAAGCCATGCACTGTTGAGGAGGAGATGAGTATTCCTTTGAAGGAGTTGATAGAGAGGCACTGCGGAGGCATTAGAGGAGGGTGGGATAATTTGCTTGCAGTAATTCCAGGAGGATCATCTGTTCCTCTAATTCCCAAGCATATATGTGATGATGTTTTGATGGACTATGATGCACTCAAAGCTGTCCAGTCGGGGTTGGGGACTGCAGCCGTGATTGTGATGGATAAGTCAACTGATGTTGTGGATGCGATTGCAAGGCTTTCTTACTTCTACAAGCATGAAAGCTGTGGGCAGTGCACACCATGCAGAGAGGGTACAGGATGGCTCTGGATGATCATGGAAAGATTGAAAGTTGGGAATGCAAAGCTTGAAGAAATTGACATGCTTCAGGAGGTGACAAAGCAAATCGAAGGGCACACAATCTGTGCCTTGGGTGATGCTGCTGCATGGCCAGTGCAGGGTCTTATCAGGCATTTTAGACCAGAGCTTGAGAGAAGGATTAAAGAGCGTGCAGAGAGGGAGTTGTTGGAAGCTGCTGCTTAGATTTTGTACTAAGGTTCTTTCTTGGATCTCTCTAATTGCTTAATAAAAGTTTTACTTTCATCTTTCCTTATTTTTTTTAAGATTGAACCTGACAGCAATATAAAAGTGAAAAGTGGGGGGGGGGGGACTTCTGATGATATAAATAGTTTTTTATTTTCAGAAAATAAATAAATTTCAATTGTTTGATCTGCCACCAATTGTTAAGGACTACTTTTATTGCCTGTACTGTTGTGCGGTAATGTGTTTTGGTTTTAATGCTCAAATCTAGGGAACTTGATTTTTAGATCTAGCATAAACTTTTCTAAATAACCATCCACCCAATGGTTGAACAGTGTGACGGTAGATGCTTATTGTGTGCCACAGTATTGCTGATGTCCATAGCGATCTGTCCCTATTTAGATGAAGCAAAGATTTCATACAAAGGGGTAGATGGTTGTTCTTAGAAACTGTCTTGTATTTTGCTTATACAATACCCTTTATTCTGTTTTATGGAATTCAAATCAATTAAGCTTCGTTGTGGCTCAGTGATTTGCATTTCCTTTATTTAGAGGCTATGATTTCTACAAGTTGTGTTTAGAACTGCTTTTGATATGCCTATCTTCTTCTAATGGTGGTGTATCAGCTGGAAGTGAAAGGGTTGGATCATGTGATGTAGTGCCAGATTAAGGAAAGAAAGATTCATAGAAGACAACGTCTCAAGAAATACAAATTTTATTAGAGTGAAAATTTAAAGGAATGTAACCTTTAGTATTTTCAGGAAATCCTAGAAAAAGACACTTTGAAGCACGAGGATCAAACTTGGTGCGATTGTGTATAGATGTCCAAGCATAGCATATTGAACCAAAGACCTTTAAATCACAGTAAGCAGGTGGTTTACTTTACTATACAATAAGGTACATGGTGTACTGTGATTAATAATGGGTGAAGGTAATCTGTTTATGATAAAAATAGCATGAGTAGCAGCAAAACACCAGTAAAGTTTAGGTAATTTGGCCTGAAACAATAGAGCTCTTGCAACATTTATAATGTGTTGATACTTCCTTTCAACAATACCATTTTTTTAGGTGTGTCAATGCAAGAAGTTTGATGAATAATGCCCTTAGACTTCCGTTGTCAGATCTTATAGTTTGAATTTTGGTAGGAGATTGAGTTTCAACCCGAGAACTAAAGGATTGGAGGTGAATTCTAACTTCAAACTTTGATTTCATGAGAAAAATCCAAGTATAGCAACTGTATTGAAAAGGGACCCCATATGTCAACATGAATCAAAGCGAAAATTTTATTGCTCAACGACTTGCTTACAAGAAAGCTTAAGGGCATGTTTGGTATGGTGGAATTGGATGATGGAATTGGAAATATAATTCATTTCCTATGTTTGGTATGGTGGAATTGAGAGGTGGAATTGAAAATGGAAATGGAAATTGAATTCAAAATAGGTAGAAATGATTTCCATAATGTAACCCATGGAATTGATTTTTTGGCCCATCCTTTTTTTCCATATTTATATCCATCTCCATTTCCACCAAAATCAATTCCAGCGTACCAAACGAGCCATAAACGTTTTTGCTTAGCCATATGGCATACATCACATGGTTTGTTTGTTGCAGTACAATGTATAAAGGGAAACTCCTGATGTAATAGTTTGAGTGGAGGGTGAGATATGACCTAAGCGGTGATACCACAAATCGAATGAAGTTTGAGGTGCTATAGGTGTAGAAGCTGAAACAGCCATTGCATGCTTGACCTTTGCAGGATTAAGAATGTATAGTTTTTCAAATACTTCAGCTGTAGCAATCATCTTCAGAGGGAGGATCGCCTGGGTGTAACAAATAGAAGAGAGAAAACTAAAACAACAATGAATGGAAACTGAGAGTTTGGAAACAGAGAGGATGTTAAATGCAAAGTCAGGGATATAGAACACATTACGAAATATAAGAGAATCAAAGAGATGAATGGTCCCTGAGATATTGGCAGTTATGTAACTATTATTAGGAAGTTTGGTTGGAATGGGAGGGACACAATTATAGTCAAAGAATAAACTACGGGAATGACAAACATGGTTAGTAGCTCCTGCATATAGAGCCAGGAAATGGGCCAACCCGCCTCAACCCGTGGGCTGAATGGCCTGCACCTTGGCGGACTGGGAAACCCACAGCCCGAGCTCGCCATACCCGCCAACCTGCCTTTTTTTTTTAATATATATTGTATAAATTTTAATAAACATAAATATTTAGAAAAATAATTAGTATGAAGTAAATTGGCTCCAAAAAAATCTTTGAAATAAATTTCATGTATTATTTAGCAATTATAATATATTTAATAAATTTTATGTATTTTAATACTAAAATTTGTTTAAAACATATTAATTTTTTTTATACATAAATAACAATAAAATTGAAAGATTGAAACTAACCATGTTTGTCATTCCCAACCCTCGGGTTGAGCCCGTTTTATCGGCTCTATGTATCTGTGATCCAAGAGGTGTGGTTCAAAAAAGAAGTATGAACAAAAATATTACCTAAGTTGGCAGTAGAAGAAGAAAGAGAACTGATG
The DNA here is from genome assembly GCA_025593235.1 of Vachellia pachyceras. Taxonomy (NCBI): domain Eukaryota; kingdom Viridiplantae; phylum Streptophyta; class Magnoliopsida; order Fabales; family Fabaceae; genus Vachellia; species Vachellia pachyceras. The sequence goes on from JANTPZ010093071.1 coordinate 17,416, forward strand.
TTATGAATTGGAGGTATGGTAGAGGAAGTGGTAGCTTGTGAACTGGATTGAACAAGTTGTAGAAGTTTATGGTGTTGTTCTAGTGTAAACTGAGGTGAAGAAGGCTGGGAAGGATTGTGTGATTGGAAATGATAAGCTGATGCATATGATTGATTTTGGAATTTAAAGCTCAGTGAAAAACCATGTTTACGGTAGCAGGTATCCACATTATGTCTCAGTCGATTGCAATATGTGCAAAATTTATTGTTTCTAGATGTGGGAGTATTCTGATTCTTTGGAATAATGCCATATGCACGTGATGGTCCCTTGTTGAACAGAACCACAGATTCAGCTCCTAATTGCATCTCGTGTTCTTGCTGCAAGATTAATGAATAAATCTTGTTGACCAAAGATAATGGATCTAATAGCATGATTTGAGATTTCACATTGGAAAAACGATCGATTAGGCCTTTCAAGAATCGCAGAGCATAATCCTAATTACGGTAGACTGTACAAGAACACACAAAATTACAAGGACAATGAGTAATCGAAAGAAGACTTGTGAATTCATCCCAAAGAATCTTCAACTTAGTGAAATAGTCACTAACAGAGAGCTCTCCCTGTTTAATTGAAAAAATTTCTTCCTGTAACTCAGCAACGCGGAAGATATTGCTTTGAGCAAATTGATCCCGTAAATCAGACGAAATATTGTACGCTTTGTCCAACCATAGAATACTTTGAGCAATGGTAGGGGAAAAAGCTCATAATCCATGTGCTGACCATTTTGTTGCTTTGGAGCCAAGTAGTATACAGGGGATCATAACTCCGAGTTGCAGTAACGGAACCATCAACAAATTGCAATTTATTCTTGGACTGTTAAAGTAATTTTCATGGCTCTAGACCAAGTACGGTAATTTGGTCCTGTAAGAGCCGGAGTGGCGAGAAGCAAAGAAGGATTCTCATTCATATGTAAGTAATATGGATTGGAAAGAACTTGAGTAGGGTTCATACCGGCGTTGGCTACAGCCATGATGTTGGCTGAGGCGGAAGAAGTCGTCAAACTGGTGCTGGTAATGGCCATGGCATCAGTTGAGGGGGAAGACGTCATCATTGCAACAGTGCAGGCTCTAATACCATGCTACAATCCGAAAACAAGAAGGGGAACAGTGTAGAGAAATCGAGACTGAGAAGGAAAGTGTAGGAAAGATACTGTGTATTGTTATGTAAAGCCTTCTGGGTACATTTGTCCTTATATACACGTGTTGATAAAATTAACTATCTAACTAGTTGTGTAACAAAGTTACTGAATCATTTAGCAAAATACTCCCCTTTATGTATTTTTCAGTTTGTCATGTGTTGCTTAATTGTGATTGTAATTTGTGACGAAGTAGAAATATGAACTCAAAACTTCAAGACGCAATTGGGTAACACACAAGACATCAAGACTACTTTATGATTTCATTAATGTGCTAGAGTTTCTTGTGGGTATATGGCTAAAGCTGGTTGATACTATCTGGCGTTTTCATTTGAGCTAATAGTTTAACATCAGATGCAAATCTTATTGAGCTTCTCTTATAATGTGTATGTAGGGATAAGCATACTGGTGGACGGCGAGAAATATAATAAAGTCTGAGCCCCTGATTTTGGAAGGATAGATGGCTCCGCTCCGGTTTCGGTGGCTTCAACGTCTTTTTTCATTTTAATTTTCAAACTTGGAACTGGAACCAGAGATGTCTTCTGGGCTTGTTGGATCTAATGTGTTTCCTGAACATGGCCTTCGACACATTTTCATGTATGATAATAATATAATTTGTTATTAATTGTACCAAACAACCGAAGATTATGTGGTGTTTTATTGATGATGAGGAGTTATGATGTGGCCTACACTGACTGGGCTGCATCTGAGGAACGTATTGTTTGGACCATGGGAAGATTGGTCTGTCATTTTGTAACAGCCAAATTCTAAAATCAACATCACTCGATTTAGAGTCCACCAGCACTTATGCGGTGTTAAAGCTGCCCAAGAAAAATATATTTGATTAAGTTTTAACCAACTGAATATAAAATGATTGCACATGGGCTAGAATTGTATTTTCAGTTTTGACTTTGTATTGCTCTTCTCCTGTAGAGGTGTACATCAGGCGGTTGAAGAATAGCCAAAACAACCAATCAATTCAATGAAAAAGAGTGGAATCGAAGAAATATATTGGGAGACAGATTTTTTAACTGTTTTGTGGATTTATTTTTAAATATTTTATCACAAGTTTAACAATCGGCATTAGCAGGATCAGAAGGAGGTTAGTTTAGTTGGAACAGTTTGCATACGATTTGATTAAAATTGAGTGAGATTCCTTCAAAATTCAAACATGTGAGAGATACAGTAACAATGGGGGGATTAGATTAGGTGAGATAAGTAAAAGACGGAATACAACACAAATGAAAGTGATAGTATTACGACCTTTCAACCTTTTGATCTAATCCTCTTGAACTTATTCTTGTAGTCTTGAAAACGCATGAAAGAAAGGGATATACTATTTGTGGAAGTTTTGACATGATTGTTATTTTACTCCTAATTTTCTCTTTCAAACACAAGTCTATATGCTGTGATAGATTGCTTGGAAAAACAAATTGTAGTGATGGATTACAAAAGCAGTTGTTCGTTAAGCTGTTGAAACAAAAGTGATAGAAAGCAACCCGTCGTCCGCGGATTCAACTAACAAAGGGATTGGGCTTGTACTTTCACATAAACGGAGGGGGTTTGATCCTGGAGAGTGTTACTTTATTGTGGCTCCAATCGTGGCTCTCGAGGAGGCATTACCACAGCTTAGTAAAGCTGAATTGACTTACCTGCGTGGCTAGAATTAAAGGGTTTACTTGATATGCTCCAGTGCCCGCAGGGACAGGCCCCAGTGGATCATGAGTTAGGTGCCCTATCCTTAGATCGTGGGTGAGCTCAACCCATTTCTGAAAATTTTGTACAAAAAAAGTTATACAAAATGTGAAAATGGCAAATATGTTTTTGATAAGATCGTATGGGTTATTTTTACTCTTGTATCCTTTAATTAATCAGTCTCTGTACGGTTTCACGGGGCTTTTTATTGAAATAAAATTAGTTAATGATTTAATGAAAATCATATTATTGATTTACTGCACAAAGTATTTTTATTTTTGGATTGATTGATTAATTTTGGAATCTAGTGCTATGATGAGCAAACTTAACCTAAAGTCAACTTACTCGAAGACACTGCATAATTTTATCTATAGTGCTTAAGAAAAATCAAATTCTTTTCATTTTCATATAACCACAATTATTAGTCCTGATGTGTAAATTAGAACAATTAATAAAACTTAATTACACTTCCTTGACCACCTGAAGCTGTGGGAGGTATCTTCTAAGTTGATAAAAATGAATGGTTGGCCTAGTATTTATCTTCAACAACTTGAGGTCTATTTAAGAAAAATTGTTAAACATTAACTCAAAAATTAAATTTTTAAAAAATAAATATTGGACAATTAGCTAGACAATCTTTGAGCTATCGAATTTTCAAAATTCCATGCCTCTTTCTCAGAAGTATCAAACATGGAAAATTATTATATTGATAAAATGCTAAAATTGTGACGTGACAATGTAACATAATAATGATTACTCCTATATTTCTTAGTAAGAATATCTTCCGATTAAATTGCATATCATCATTGAAGCTATAACCCAAAAATCGGAAAAATTATCATTGAGAATATTTTTTGGAAAAAAAAATCATCAGGGACAAGCGTAATCTATTGACTCCGTATACCCTGTGCTTAAAAATTGAGTATTGACCCAAAATTTAAATAAATAAGTAATAACTAACATTATTTTAAGGTTAATCGTTAAGGTTTTGACACTTCTAACCTTCTTAAAAAATGCTTTAATATTTTAATTGTTATAGAAAAACCGATATTCAAAGTAAACTTAGAAGTGTAGGATTAAAAAAGGTATAAATTTTTGTTATAATAAATTAAGGTAATTAGAGTTGAATTAAGTATTTTAAATTATGATTAGTATGCGATGTGAGGGTGCGTAACTTAGCGATTAAACTCTCGAGCGGAGCCATTGTTTTAGTTGGCGCTTTCCCACTTATCTCTGTCACTGACACGTTTTCCGGTACTCGTTTTCAGCTTCCTTGAGCTTTCACTGCCTTACCTTCTCAGCTTTCATGTTTTCAACGCACATTGTTCGCATTTGACCCCACCTTTGAATTGAAAGACGGAGATTCCCATTTCCCACCAGCAGTAATCCCGGGAAGCATCACCCTCTTCATTTTCTTCACTTTCACTGTTGCCACTGTTCCTTCGTTTCATCACAGGGCTTCTTCGCTTTACTGGCTTGTATCCCATCAATTCAATCCTGTGCTCGCTATCGAAAGGTTCAATCTTTTCCGGCTATTATCAAGGCCTTATCTCTGTGTTGATCTGATCTTATACTGGCGGTGGATCCTTTGCTTGTTTCCTCCATTTCTTTTCTATCAACCGGGTGGCTTGCTTGTTTGGCTAATTGTTGATTGTCCATTTTCAAAGTTGTTTGATCACTTCGGTCATTGCTAACACGAGATGGCTTTATTTAAGTTTAAAGATTTGTCTATTTAGCTAACGTTTCCATGCATTTAACTGCTTTATTTGTCCAAATCCACCTGGGGATGTTTTTCTCTCTTACCTCATTCCAGTCGGTAGTATTTGTCTTTCTGTACAAAAATTCTTTATTTCAGTTGGTATTGTTTATTCCATTTTGGCTTGATAATTAGTTATTTTAATAATTTATTTTGTATAGCCTGGTAGGTGGCTATTCCCGGCATCTTATTTTTCTTTTGAACATGGAGCGCTTACCACGTTCTCTTTTCCTGTTAAATTCATAATTGGCTTTTCCCCCCTTTGGTCATCCAAGTCTTAATTTTCTGCCAAAAAGTTTGTTAATCAAATTTCTCTTTTGTATGAAGTAATGCATGTTAGAATTTTCTGATCAACATTCTCCTCTGAACCAATTTTTGTTTTCTATTCAGGTTTCATCATTTATAGTGGATCAGCACACTAACAAAAGAACCTGTGCTTCTGGTTAATATGGTTCTGGGGATAAGATCAAAGAGTAGAAAAACTGTCTCAATCCAAGTGCACTACATCATCCATGTTCATGAGATCAGGCCCTGGCCTCCCTCTAAATCACTGAGATCCTCTCAATCAGTTGTGCTGCAATGGGAAAATGGCGATAAAAATTCAGGGTCTTTTGCTTGTAGTTCAAGGGATGGGAAAATTGAGATCAACGAGTCTTTCGGACTTCCATTACTTTTATTGAGAGAGTCATCCAAAAGAGGCAAACATCATGACACTTTTCAGAAGAATTTCTTGGACTTTTACTTGTATGAACAACAAAATGACAAAGCCAAAAGTCAACTCTTGGGATCAGCCACCATAAACATAGCAGATTACGGAGTCATTAAGGAAATTACAGCCATAAACACTCAAGTGAACTGCAAGAAGAGTCTCAGAAACTCAGCACATCCATTCCTTTATATTAATATTCAGCCGTTTGATGTAGAGGGCTCTGATTCATCACCAAAGAGCAGTATGTCAAAAGAATTGTTGCTAGACAACGAAGAAAGTGAATCTGCAACACAGTCCCTAAATGATGAGGATGTGGAAATTGCCTCTTTTACCGACGATGAGATTAATGATATTTCATCAAATACATCACAAACTATCAAATCTGCTTCCGAGACTGCTGGAGGTTTGCCACCTCTAGGTGATATAGTACTCCAATTTAATAGCTTCTAATCCTGCATTGATCCAAATCACTCTCTTCATTTTGGTATAATATATAAACCGATCATCAACATGCTTTTTCAGTTTAGTTTCTCACTGCAATTTTTTTTCTATTGATGTTACTTTACTCTTGATTTGATCTACACATCTATATCAGTTACTGTTGTGGTCAGTAATTTTCCATTTATCCCCTTCTTACAATAACTGCTGTTTTCTATCCAGATCTGTTGACCTTTTTTTCTTGGATAAAACATATTATCTCATTTAATGGCAAGTAGATATATTGTGACAGAATTAGATAAATATATGAGGATTTAATTACCTGTTCTTCAGGACAATCATATTTCTCTGCTGAAATGCATTTGTTTGGCTTTTCTTTGATGATAATAATCGGCCCAAAAAAGCTTTGCTTTGATGATATGGTACCACCATTTGATTGCAGATAAGGTTGAAATTAGAAAAGTAGGAACAATGGGATCAACTAGTGAATCCATTGAACCCATGGAGACATCTTCTGCTGGCTCACATATAGAAACTGAGAATGGGGCATCATTGCACTCATCGTCTCTGGTCTTGTCCTCAGATACCAGCATTACTACATGTGATGGGATTTCTTTACCAACATTTCCTGCAGATCATGCCAAGGTTGCTAATGCAAGATCTAAAGTTCTGGAATCTGCTAACCCAGACATAAAGGCAGAGGCTGGATCATCCAAAAAATTCAATGGAATTAAATTGCCCTCACCATCTGTGACCTTGTCCTCAGATACTGGGAATGCCACATATGATAGACCACCTCCAAAATTTTCTGAGGAGCATATCAAGGTTAGTGATGTAAGTTCTAATGTTCCAAACTTTTCTAGCTCACTTATTAAAGAAGTTGGAGCATCCGAAAAATCAAATGGAATCAAATTACCCTCGCTGTCTATGGTCTTGTCCTTAAACTCTAGCAATGCTATCTATGATAGTTATTCTTCACCTAAATTTCCTGCGGAATGTGTGAAGGATGCTGATGCAAGTTGTAAAATTCCAGAAAGCACTCAACAAACCAGCAGGAAAAATATTTCCAAGGGTGCCATGATCAAAAGCATATCTTCTGCATCATACGTTATGCAATCAAGCATCAAAAACTCTTCCCGGTCTCAAGATAAGGAACTTCTTCGTAATCCATCTGAAGATGATTATCCAAGAAATGGAAATATAGCTGGTGCTACACGTCCATTGAGTAGGGAAGCACATGAGCAGACAAGAAATGTTGTGATTAATGATCAACCAGAGGATTTGACATCTCTTAAATTGCCTTTAGACATTTCTAAGAATTATGGTTTATTTGGTAATAATCAAGCCCCAGACAAGGAAGAGGAAAATAATACTCTGAATGATGATCATGTTGATGCTGCTTGTCATGAAGGCTCTAATACAAATGACAGCTTAAACAATAGTGAAACTGAACTGAAGTCTGAAGTTCAAATGCTACGAGAAGAGCTGAGGGAAGCTGCTGCTCTTGAAATTGCACTTTACTCTGTTGTTGCTGATCATGGCAGCTCAGCAAACAAGGTTCACGCTCCTGCACGGCGCATTTCTAGATTCTATATACATGCTTTCAGAGTTGAATCACCTGCTGCCAGAGCTAGTGCAGCCCAAAGTGCTGTTTCAGGATTTGTCTTGGTTTCTAAGGCATGTGGAAATGATGTCCCAAGGTACTAGAGCTCATTTATGTATGTTTTGAATGTTGCATGGTTTATGGACTCAGGTGCTCTTCTGTGTAAGTCTTACTCTCATACATTTAATACTTTTCCTGTGACTATTGTGGAGGCTGGAAGCTTTGACTTTTAAACCTTATATATCTGAAGAATTTTATCTTACTTTTACTTTCATCCATTGAAGTTTGGGAATTTTAAAATCCGCCTTCGGAGACTCTCAAATAATTTATAGAATATGAATTCATATGCATTCATTAAGAATTGATGTTTCTTCTTTCATCTAAAATGATGATGATGCTCTTTACCTTGAATAGGTTGACCTTCTGGCTATCAAATTTAATTTTGCTGAGAGCAATTGTAAGCAAAGGAGTTGAAAAGATACGACTTGATGACAGTCTGTGCATCAATAGCGATAGAAATGGATCAGTTAATGGAAGCTCGCAGAAGAGGTCACCTTCTTCTAGTGATGGAAAAAGAGAAAATGCAGTTAAACATTTTCATAGTTGGGAGGACCCACAAACATTTTTATTTGCTTTGGAAAAGATTGAAGCTTGGATATTCTCGCGAATTGTGGAATCTGTGTGGTGGCAGGTTGAATCAGAACCCTATCTGATTTCCTACTTATTTTGCCTATCTGAAATAAATATTTTTGCTTGACTGATAAGTCTTATGTTGCTTGTTGTCCCAAGACTCTCACTCCGCATATGCAGTCTGCTGTTGCTAAGAGCTCCAGCTCAAGGAAAGTCTATGGAAGAAGACACGGTTTAGGTGATCAAGAGCAGGGAAACTTCTCCATTGATTTGTGGAAAAGATCTTTCAAGGATGCCTGTGAAAGACTCTGCCCTCTTCGAGTTGGAGGCCATGTTTGTGGTTGTTTGCCTGTGATAGCTAGATTGGTAAGTTTTAGCATGGATATTTCCTCATTGAGGATGTCACTAGGCTGGATCCCACGGTAGTATTCTTCTTTATACATGCATATGGATGTTAGTAATTGTATTATGCAAATATATAGCTAGAAAGATGAGGCAATATTCCTAAAGTCAGTCATGTCGTACTTGTGTGAGAAGATAGAAAGGACATTGATTGGAACAAATGTTAAAAGTGATTTTTGCAGTTGCTTGGTGATGATGGTGGGTTTGTTAGGCTTAGACCTGTCTATTCTTTGTGCATTATTGTTGTCTTTTGGCCAGTGCTACTCCAAAGCTGCAAGTATCTCAATGGTTTGTATTGATTTCTGTTACCCCTTTTTCCTTCCACCATGAACATATTCGTTCTTGTTTTTCTATCTCTGGGTTTGTGATAGATGTTGTCCTGGCAAATTTATATATAGTTCAGCATCTGTGGTTGATTAGATTTTCTGATGTCGATTAAAAACCTTTATAAACTGCAATTACATCCTTCTCTCCCGATCCTTCTTGTTATGCGGGAAAAGTTGTCATTTCCATCTTTGATTGTATTGTTGTCTGACACTGGTTAATATTTTGTGCATGCATGTCCGTGTTTGTGGATTAAGTGGTTAATTACATGTTATTGTGGAAAAAGAATTCTTTGATCAATATTGTCTTCTTTTAATGACATCAACATTCATATTCCTGGCATCTTCTCTTATAAACTAAATGTGATGTGATTGAAATATGACTTTTTTCATGCTTTTAGGTGATGGAGCAGCTGGTGATTCGACTTGATGTGGCAATGTTTAATGCTATTCTCCGTGAATCAGCTGAAGAGATGCCAACCGATCCTATATCTGACCCCATTAGTGATTCAAGGGTTCTTCCAATTCCTGCAGGAAAATCAGGCTTTGGGGCTGGTGCACAACTAAAAAATGCTGTGAGCAATGAAATTTTGTGCCATTCTTTATTTCATCATTATTTTTTTTTTTTGTCTTCTAATTGATGAAATCTTCCAACCTATCTGCAATATGTGATTCTCATCTCCTGACCATATGTTGTCTACCACTAAGTCATAAGATCCGCTGCTTCCGATGTACAATCAGCAATCTGCATTTGTATGATTTTTGGGAAGGCTCTGCTAGCTGATAAAAGTAAATGATGTAAAGTATCAGGTGATAAGGATATTATGGAAATAGCGGTAACACGTTACTCCTCATGAGCTCTGGAAAACAAATCTTAGTTGAATGTTAGATCAGATTTACAATCTTATTTTACTTTTGCCTAGGGTGTGAAATACAGGAAGTGGACAGAATTTTCCATTGAAAAAAATTGGTGAGATTTTAGATTCTATAATCTCCTCCAGTTGACCAGTTCATCTACTATGGCTGTCATCATCGATGATGTTACATTAAATATGATTGATGATTAATTAAATATTTCATTTGAAGCTTGGGCTTGACTTAAAACTGCAAGTGAATTTTGCCTTAAGGTTATAAGGGGGTGGTCTTAGTACATGGGCATATTTCAACATTTCGTTTCTTTTGTGCAGGCTTCTCTCGTTCTTTTTTCTTTTTCGTACTGAGACATGAAGTAGAATAATGTATTATTCGCTCTTCCTTTGGTTAACCATCATTCCTATTTTCTAACTTTCTATTGTACTCAGATTGGGAACTGGTCAAGATGGCTCTCAGATTTATTTGACATTGATTATAGTGACTCTCCTGAAGATCAGAAGGAAGATGATAGAAATGGGAGCCCAGAGTGTGAGACATCCTTCAAGGCTTTCCATCTCCTTCATTCACTGAGTGATCTAATGATGCTTCCATTTGAAATGCTTGCTGATAATTCTCAAAGAAAAGAGGTTGAATACTTGAATCAAGTTTCTTAATCTTGTTCATGATGTTTCAAGCAATTAGTACTTTATTATTTGATATTTATCATCTAAACACTTCTGTAGGTATGCCCTGCCTTTGGCGTACCATTGATAAAGAGGGTTCTCAACAACTTTGTCCCAGACGAGTTCTGCCCAGGGCCCATCCCTGATGCTATTCTTGAGACCCTAAACACTGAGGTAGGTTGGTTAACATTGTTGTGCTTTCTCTGTAAAATAAGCATTAATTTAAGTGTAACCAATGAATTATTGACTGTTCATCAATGGAAAATGAATTTTTAGCTAAAGTAATAACTTTTTTTGGTCTATTTAGCTTTAGTCTCTGAAAATCAGCTCAGTTTGTCCCAAAAATAAGACAAATGGCCTTGATGCAAGTTAGTCTATTAGTCAAATGGCCTTGAATGCTAGAATATGTGATGAGGGTTTTTTTTTTATGAAGTTATCTGACTGAGTCAAGTTCAACATTATCTTTTAAAGACTTTTTCCGCATTCACATAGATCCAGAGTCAAAGGATTTTTTTTTTCTGCGTTAGTGTAGTCTGAACTTCTACTACGTCTGTGTATTGATGTTGTACAAAGAACTCCAAGTTTGAGCCTCTTGTATGCTTAAAAGAAAGTAAAAAGTTAGGAAATTATTTTAACCATCCTTGTGGTGTTTGTGTTGGTTTCAGGATGTTCAGGATGACGAAGGTTGTATCAGCAGCATTCCACACGTGGCTGCCCCGACATCATATGCACCACCTCCGGCAACCTCAGTTACAGGCATAGTACAAGAAATGGGAACCCAATCTCTACGAAGAAGTGGATCGTCAATGGTTAAGAAATCATACACAAGTGATGATGAGCTTGATGATTTAGAATCACCCCTATCTGCCATTGGGATTGATGAACCTTCACTTGTATCTAACAAGTTCCCAACGGTAAAGGAAGGTCGTAATTTTGTTAGATATGAGCTACTGCGTGAGGTATGGAGGGACAGTGAATGATCACCGATTCCTTTGGGACTCCCTTGTTTTGTTTGCCTCTTGTGTATCTATACTATTTGCATATCCTTCCAATAATATTTCATTCATTCTTAAAAAGAACACCCATTTCCGACATTCCACTGCATTTCTTGAAACTTGATACTCATTTCCCAAAACATTGAATTTATGGTAGTCAGGTTCCAGACAAAATTATTTGAAATAATAGGGAGGACCAGGACGAGACTCGTACAGAATGGACAATGGAAAGCGTTGACACTGGTATTGGGAATTTAATCAATCAGGTGGAAAGGGTACAGTTAAAACGCAGTGCAGAAGCGTCCTGGGATTCACTGAGTCCAAAGAGGCGGGAAGCTTTCGAACAAGACTACCCTGGCTTCGCTGGAATCAGGAGAAGAGCAGTGGAGGAGATTCAAAGGCTATGTAAGATCGACCACCGGAATAATGGTTTGGGCTTCAAGACGGAAGGTATCCGAACAGCAACAGAGGTTTCATCTGAGGAGCTACAAATCGAGGTGAAGATGTCCCATCTAATTGGGCTATTTCTCTTCTTTTAGGAAAGCCCGGTTGCCCACAATTATTATTTGGGCCACTTCCTATAAGGCAACAAAAAGGATTCGGGCCCAGTGAGTACGTTATTTTCAGGTCCACGTCACATCCCAACCCTCCAAAGATGCTTCTCCCCACGGGGCCCACCTGACTTTCGGGATTTCTCGCAGCAGCGCCGCCAACAATTAAAACCCCTGTAGTGTCAACAACTCCTGTAATGTTCTCATTAGTTCCGCCGCGCTCCCCCTCTTTCGGTTGACCCGTTTTTTTTGCAGAGACATCCGTCTCCGGATTTACAATATTTACCAAATAATATACAAATAAATTTAATCGAAGAAACTTGGGAAGAGAAAATAATGAGATTATTAACTGAAAATTATAGTGATAATTCTTTACAGTATTGGCATAAATCAAAACCATATGCAGAAATAAAATTGCATCCTGAGGATTATTTAAAGGGAACATAACATTAGGATTGAAATGAAACCATTTAAATTTACACCTGAAGATAGAAAAGATTTCTTACAACATATTGATGAATATATATCTTACAAATTAATTCAACCCAGTACTTCTCCTTATTGTAGTGCAGCCTTTATAGTAAGGAATCATTCAGAACAAGTTAGAGGAAAATCTAGAGAAATTTAAATAAAGCAGCTATTAAAGATAAAAGTCTTATTCAAAATAGAAATACACTTTTACAAACAATAAAACAATATACTTATTTTAGTAAATTTGATTGTAAATCTGGATTTTTCCCGATTAAATCGACTGATGAAAGTAAACAATATACTGCTTTTAGTACACCTTGTGGTCTTTATGAATGGAATATTTTACCTATGGGATTTCATAATAGTCCAGGAATATTTCAAAAACATATTTATTCGAGATTAACTTCAGAATTAAAGAAAAAATGTATTGTATATATAGATGATATTATATTTTATGAAGATGATATAGAAAATCATAAAAGAGATATTGAAAAATTTATTGAATTAGTTATAGAAAAAGGAATCATTATTTCACCTAAGAAAACTGAATTACTAAAAACTAAAGTAAAAGCATTAGGATATATTATTGGAGAAGGACAAATTAATTTACAAGATCATATTATTTCTAAAATTATGGAATTTCAAAAGAAGCCTGAAACAATTAAAGAAATTAGATCACTTATAGGCATACTAAATCAAGTAAGTGAATATATTCCTCATTTTAGTAAAAAGATTTCTTTTCTGACTGAAAAAACTAAAAAAGGAAATTTAGGTGTATGGACTTTAAAAGATCAAGAAAAATTTGAACAATTAAAAATAGAATTAAAAAATTTACCAAAGTTAGAAATTCCAAAGAAAATAGAGAAATGGATTATTTATACTGATGCAGCTGATGAAGCATGGGGAGCAGTACTTTATGCTTTTGATGGA
>JANTPZ010093073.1:0-13965 GCA_025593235.1 Vachellia pachyceras
TGTGCTTCCACTGAACTCCCACCACAACCAGAACTCTCTTGCTCTTATAAGGCACAACCAGAACAATTGCTGCCATTTCTGACTGCCATGACCAGAAGAAGTGTGCAACAGAGCCAACACTTTGCTGCTTCAACAAGGCAAGTAATCTTTCTTCCTCATGACCAGAATGAAGGCTCTGCCTCATACCTCTCTTGCTCTTATTGCAGTCTCCTCCTCTCCAAAGCCCCTCGACATGCTTCTCTTCCTCCAAACCAGGTGTGCTTTCTTTTGCTTCATCTAATCTTTCTTCCTCATGCCTCTTAAAGATGCTAACACACACACACATATATATATTCTGTTTATGAAACAAGGAAATGCAGTCTTCCTGTCTCTGCACATTTTTATTCGGTTGTAAAACAACTTTCTTTGGTAACTCAGTTGTAACACATTTTCTGAATTTTGATTTATTGTAATTGACTTTGTACTTTTAATTATTTTATACTTTAGTTCCTAAAGTTTATTAACCATTGATCATTAATATAAGAGTTAATTTACTTTTTTTAAGACTAAGTTAATTAACCTATATATTTATCATTTTTCTCCAAATCAATTTTTCTAACTTATAGAGTTATATATAGTTTAATTATCCATATGAGTATTTTATAATATATATTATAATTAAGTTTCTTTTTACTTTTTTAATCTTTCTAAAAATGTTAATTGATTCTTATATTAAGTACTAGAAGAGTGGTACTATATAATAATTTTCTAAAATATATACTAATATTTTAAATCGTTCAACTATGGAAGTTATAACAAAATAAAAAAAAAGGGATTGAGTAACCATTGAATCAAAATGCAAGGATTTTAAATACAATCAAGTCAAGACCACCTGGATGAACAGATTAATCTTCCATAAATAATAATAAAAATGATGATGCTTAGATGCTCCTGAAATATGGTTATGAAATTAATTGTTGTTTGTCATTATTATTCATTGCAGTGCTCTGCTTCTCTTTCTATACTCCACAGCAAACTTCATCGTGCCAGGTCTTATCTCCAACTCCAAGTATTTTGGATTTGACAAAGTAAACGACGAAAAGAAATGTCAACAATGGTGATAGATAGAGTGCAAATTTTTTCAAAATGTTAAAAAACCACGTTGACATAAATTAAGATAAAACTCATGTTAGATCCTTACTTTATAGACCGTAAGGGTTGTTTGGAAGCTAACTGTGAAACATAGGTTTGGTTTCAAGACTTAGGTTTTGACCCAAAACCTATGTTTTGTCCAAGTATAAAAAATTTTCTGAAAAGCTATTTTGGTTACAAAACCTCAGCTTGAAACCTAGGTTTTGAAATCTAGGTCTTCTCTTTCCTACTTTTTCCTCTTTTTCTACTTTTTCCTTTTTCATCTTTCCTACTTTTTTTCTTTCTTTCTCTTTCCTCTTTCATACTTTTTTCCTTCTTTCTCTTTCCTCTTTCATACTTTTTTCCTTCTTTCTCTTTTATCTTTCCTATTTTTTCTTTCTTTCTCTTTCCTCTTTCCTACTTTTTCTTACTTCTCTTTCCTCTTTCCTACTTTTCATCCTTTCTCTTTCTTCTTTCATAACCACTTTTTTTGCCTCGGAATCCGTAAAAGCTAATAACTTCCCAAACATACATCACTTTTCGAAACCTAGGTTTTGCCTCGAAATCTATAAAAGCTATTTTTCCACAATCTATTCTCAAAAACCTAGTTTTTACCTCCGAATCTGTAAAAGCTATTATGAGAATAGCTTCCAAACTAACCCTAAGGGTAAGGGGGTCTTTTCACATTTGCAATTAATTTAACTCAGATTCCATGGGGTTCCAACTCAATTTCATAATAATGATGATTTTTCTAGTTACTTGGAATCTATATGTAATTTCCCCCCCCCAAAAAAAAATATCAATACTCTACGGGATTTCATATACAAAAAGTGCCAATATTTTAATTCAAACCACTGTGGTTAATAAAATTTTTAAATATGAATTTTCACCGATTTTCCCATTACTATATTTTATGAGAGATTTTAACATTGAATGATAGAAAGCTCCTTATCAGATCAATTTATTTCATTAATGGGTAAAACTCATGTCAGATTCTACAGAATATTACAAGTCATTTGAAACTAGAAGAGGCAAAATTTATAAGAAAAAAGCTGAGAGATCATATGACTTCAAAGGACAGACACTTGACTGGCATAGTAAACTAGGCATGCCATAAGAAGTGAATACCATCAAACAACACTGACCTCAAACTGTCTTATTAAACTAGGAAACACAAAGTTGACACCATAATTACACTAAAGAGCCAATTGCCATGAAGCCCATATGGGTATGAAAGCTTTTCTATAAGTGGGAGGTTACGGAGTAATATCCCGCTTCTAGCCTTGGGTTATTAATTATTATTATTATTATTATTATTATTATATATATATATGCCCTTCTATTTAAAACATAAATAAATACGCCAAAAAAACAAAAGGAACTAGTGGCTCTTGTGGCTCCAATAGGAGGTTTTGTGGTCTGTGAGACAGCAAATGATGGACATATTGATGGTAGAGATTTGTCATCTTTGTGGATCCACCCGGCTCAATCTGAATTAGTCTGTATCGTCGATAAATCTTTTGAGGTTTTAATGAGTTACACTTAGGGTAACCGGATACGCCACCTTTGAAAAGGGCAGAGAGAGGTCAAGGTGGCTTCTGCTTTAACGTATACACAGGTTCTTCGCCCCAAGAACAACGAATTAAATTTATAATCTTCAAGACCTTTTTTTTTTCTGAAATTAGAGCTTATAACTAATTTTAAGTTGAAACAACGTAACAACAGCGGTCGAGGAGTACTAGTGTTCCTTAACTGTTGTTTCTACATATGAGCATTGTTGTTTTCAATAATAGGAAAACATACTAAGGAATCCCCTGAACAACCTATTTCGAGAAATTCCAAAGTAACTCACAGCCTCCGAAAATAAATATGTTTCCCTGGACCTCAAGTTCAGGAATCATCCTCAAAATTAACGGTACCAATGTACCATTGCCAACCCCCCTCCCCAAAAAAACATAGTATTAATACTATTCCATTTCATTGGCTGTTGCTGTTTTCCTTATTCGTTCCCTTCAGATTCTTTACATTCTCTTCTTCTGCTCAGCCATATATATTCGTGCCCCAATAATTATATGGGTTAGAAATCCAAGATCATCAAGAATTCGAGAAAAGAAACAAAATCTCTCAGCTTTTATTAGTTTAATAGTAAGATTCCATTATATTATTCTATGCCTGAAACAGTGAGAATAGTTAAACCAGTTAGCTTCTGTGAGAGAGAGAGAGAGCTTTTGTGTTGGACTTGAGATGGTAGACAAGAAACAAGGTTAGAGTGAGATGGATATGTTTTAGAAGGAATGATTTGAGGTGAACATACATATACAGAAGCGGGCCCTTTCATCATTCTGAAATCACATGCTCCAGTTCAGCCATTGTTGCCACTCAAGAGCTTACCATTCGCACGAGTTTTTAATTCATTCATGCAACCTTACAAAATCTTCTATGTAAGTCATCTAAGTACGGCCAAACAAAAAGAAAGAAAGAAAGAGTAAACAAGGGTGGTGCGTGGAATGCGTTTCATCGTCTTCTATGTACGATTCAATTATAAGAAACACACACACAAGCACATGTATCACTCAATTTGGAATGTGGACATGGGGCTTTTTATTTTGAGGGGAAATGGGAACAAAGAAAAGCACATCACGAGGAGGGGTAGTATGTGGGGAAAAGCCAAATCATCGGACACTCCCAAGGGGCGTGGCACTCACTTGACGTACCTTCGTCTCCATGGTGAAACAGCATTCACCAGACTCATCCCCTTTGTCCAACCACATTAATTAGTAATGATGGAGGTTGATTGCACACAATACTTAGTTAAATGTAGTGTTCCCTAGGCATATTCCTAGGCAAATTATATATGCAAGCCACCTCACCAACTTCTGCGGCTTATATGCGCGCGCGCGCGATCTATACATGTGTGTTAATATATAAAATCATACAATTAGCTGTGAACAGTGATTTTTGACTAACGATTCTTATCTTGGTCCCTTCCTATACAAAATTTCCAAGTGCCTTGATGTTGATATTGTTGGAGTTCTAATGTGTGTCAAAAGAAGAAGCACCGCAATGCTCAAATCAAGGGAGCCTCGTCAGTGTACACACACAGATGTGAACTTGAGTAAGTAAAAGGATCAACAAGAAAAGGCTGGTATTCACAACTTGACAACAAAATTGAAATTGAGAATGATGTAACAGGTCTCATATTGAGAAGATTTCCTTGAAAAGGGAGTCATATATGTAGTGCATTGGGTTTCTAACACTAGCAGATAATTTTTGGGATGTGATCATTTAAATAACTTATGTTCGTTACAATCTACTGATGTCGGTGATGATGATTCAGTACCTCAAACTTTAGAGTTGTTTTTAAGCATTCTTTATCATGTTCGACAAAATAATTCTTAATGATAGTTCTCGAGTTATCCCTAACATAAACGGATGCTTACATAATTCGCTGAAGTGCGTGACATCAGATTGTTTAGACTCACCTTGGTCAAGAAAAAAAAAAAATTTCTACTTTTGTTTTGACACGTATATACATGTATTATAGATTGTGGAGCTGTGAGTTGTGACAAAAAAAAAAAAGCCAACGAAACCTAATGGGGATTTACTTATTTATTGTGATCTCTCATACTTGCTCTGATTCGTATCGTTGGTTCGCATGTCGATTGTGGGACAATAGTCTTATCCATTGGAGTTAATTATAGCCACATCGTCTAATTACACATGTCAACAAACCAATTAATCGAAATGATATATTTATATTTTAATATTTTTGTGGTAGACAAAAACAGGTTTTGGATTATACGATACTTTTGTCATATTTTCATTCCTTTCACACTTGCAGCAAAAAGGAAAAAAAATAATACGACGTCCTGATGCTGTTTTGATATAGTCACGTATCCATTGTTCTGAATTATGATGATAGCCAGAGGATGATTAAATCCACAAGACGCGACTTAATTATTATTCCTCATAAATTTCAGCATGCTCATCAGATAAAACTTTTTAGTCTGAGCTTAAAGGACACATAAACCAGATTGAAGAAACAGTACTTACAGAAATCCCTCAAAAATTATTCCGATCATTCTTAGTCAGATTGATTGATCAGTCGATTCCAACACTTGATAATTTATTGGGGGAACTTGGCAAAAAAAAAAAGATAATTTATTGGGGAATGGAAGGAACATGTAAATTTTGTGAATTAACGAGCATATCATTGTGGGCAAACTAACAGGGGCAAGGTAGATGATATGAGATGGAAACATGCAAGACTTGTCTGTATTTCTTACAATTCCAGTCACAAAGCTGTAAAGGGGAACGAAATAATAGCGAGTCCAATTGAAGAGAGATGAAAACCCATACATAAGAGTGAAAAAACGAGGCATCAGAGTATGTGGAATCTCATGTTCAAAGATCAGAAGTATATATATCTATATATTTAGTTGTAGAATAAACTTATAGTCTACTAATCTAGTGACAAGAATGCTACTTTATAAGCGTAAGGTTTCATATTCAATCTCATTTATAACTTTGTAAATTTGTATTGTCTGTAAAAAAAAGGAAGGGGGGGGGGGGGAAGAGATGATGACATGTATAAAGGCGCCCCGTGAGGGAGTGAGCAAAAGGCAAAACTATTTGAAATTTTCCCAGACTGCTCACCATTACATGACAAAATGCCAACTCCCAAATAGTGACAAATTGCAGGCCGGCTGCTTCACATGCCTCCAAATCCCTCTCTCTCTCATTGCTCACCAAAACTCAGAAACATAACAAGAGAGGGTTTTCATCTTCAGCACTAGTATCTTCCCTCTTCCCTTATAACACACCCTTTTGTAGCCATGAAATATGTTGTTCACTGCTGCCTTGTATTACACTAATCTTTTGGCTCCTTGTTTTCACTTGTTCAGCTTTACGGGAAGAGGGTTGCCCACTTATCTCTCACCAGTCTCTTTTTCGCAATAAATACACATATCCTCCCCAAAAAGCTGATATGTCCATTTCCTCGTCCTCAGATTTCAAAACTGTTCTTCACATTTCTCCCCAACTTCACTGCTAATTTCACCCTTCTTTTGGATCGGTTCCCAATGGCAAACCTAGCCCCACCCCTCTTCCCGCCTCTGCTCTCTTTGCCAGGTCCCTTTCCCTTTTTCTGCCCCTTTCTGAATCCCTCTGATCCCTTTCTCGCATTATATACCGTTTCCTTCCCCCTCTTTTTGTTAATTTCTTCCCTTCTCTCTCTCTCTCTCACTAGTCTCTAAACCTACAACATTACACAGAGTCAAAGTAATTTCCACTACGCAATTTACGCCAACCCTACTACCTTTGCATCAAATTACATGCCTTTCGAACTCCATTAGTGATAATAAGAACGTTCAAGTTCCTAGGGCGACCAATTCATGGCCGAGATTCCAACAATCGAAGGCACTAGGAAGCTTGGGAGATGCTAATTGCATGGAACAGTTGCTTATTCACTGTGCCGACGCCATAGAAGCCAATGACGTCACTCTCACCCAGCAAATCCTCTGGGTACTCAACAACATCGCCCCTCCCGACGGCGACTCCAATCAGCGTCTCGCCGCCACGTTCCTGCGTGCCCTCACCGCGCGCGCCGCCAAATCTGGAAGCTCCAAGATGTTGGCTGCCGTCGCAAGCGCCCACCACAACAACACCAGCACACTCGCCATTAAAACCCACCGCTTCTCTGTCATGGAGCTCGCCAACTTCGTTGACGTCACCCCATGGCATCGCTTCGGCTTCACAGCCGCCAATTCAGCCATTCTTGAAGCCACCGAAGGTTTCTCCACCATCCACATCGTTGACCTAAGCACAACACACTGCATGCAGATGCCCACCCTAATTGACGCCATCGCTTCCCGCCATGACGTCCCTCCTGTGATCAAGCTCACGGTAGTGGGAGCTTCTAGAAACATCCCACCTATGCTGGACCTCTCCTACGATGAACTAGGTTTAAAGCTGGTGAATTTCGCAAAGTCAAAAAACGTCATGATGGATTTCAGAGTGATTTCTTCCACTCACGAAGATGGGTTCGCAGCTTTGATCCAATACCTTGAGGTGCACCACCGTCTCGTGACGGAAGCTCTAGTGATAAACTGTCACATGATGCTCCACTGTATTCCCGATGAAACCTTATATGCTTCTTCTTCTTCTTCTTCTTCGCTGAGATCACTGTTTCTGAAGGCACTGAGGAATTTGAGCCCAACGCTTGTGGTTTTGGTGGAGGAGGACGCGGATTTGACATGGAGTGATTTGGTGTGCAGGCTGAGGGCTGCAGTTAACTACATGTGGATACCGTACGACACAGTGGACACGTTGCTTCAACGAGGGAGCAAGCAAAGGCAATGGTACGAAGCGGATGTGTGTTGGAAGATAGAGAACGTGATAGCGCAGGAAGGGATTGAGAGGGTAGAGAGGCTGGAGGGTAGGAGCAGGTGGGAGCAGCGAATGAGGAACGCTGAGTTTGAGGGGATTAGCTTCAGCGACGACGCCGTTTCGGAGGTGAAGGCCATGCTTGACGAACATGCAGCTGCGTGGGGATTGAAGAAGCAAGGCCAACATCTTCTGCTCACGTGGAAGGGACATAATGTCGTATTTGCCTCTGCTTGGTTTCCCGCTTGAACCTCTCTCTCCTTCTGGACCCATACTCTAATCCATTAATACTAGTTATTCAGTTAACTTTATAAAAATATTTATTTATCAAATTATTTGAGAAAAATGATAAAATATCCGTTAATCTAACTTCTTTAATCTCCTAAAAAAAGTGAAAGAAGGCTTAGAATCAGATACAGTATTACCTCAGTTTACGTAGAAGTACTTCTCCACTGCACGTACGCACATGCACACATTCTATGTTTCCAACAATGCCTAAATAGGAGTTGAAAGGTACTTTAAGAACACGGTAACTTAGCTTGAATGTTCTCTAACAACAGTTAGAAACACGACTTGAAAAGGGAAAAAAAAATATTTGGGTGGAGGTCATGATGTTACAAACTACAAATTAAGAACATTTATAGGGAGGCACATTAGAGGCCCCAGATCCACATGGGGCATGGCATGAAGAGAGAATAAGGAATGTTTTAAGTACATATATAATGCATATCCCATACATGGCTTTGCCCTTCTTTAATTTGCCTAGACAAGTGCAGGTGCGTACTGAATATTTGTGAGCACCCATTCCAAAGCTACCATGCCTAATTTGTACATAAAAAATATTGTCAAACAAAATTCATATATATAGAGTTTATACAATTTTTGGTCTTTTTAAATCTGCTTAATTTTGATTTTGGTTCATAAAATTTAACATTAGTGGGTTAGATCTCCAAGAGAAAAAACAAGCTTAATTTTAATTAGATTATAGAGAATAATATTTTAAATAAAATAGTAAGAGAAGAGCAATGTAAAAAACGGAGAATCCTGCTACATGCAATGGCAGTAGCTGTCCCTACCCCTTCGCTTTGTGATGCAGTTATTGTGTGTATTTGGGTATTCCGTTAGGAGAAATGAGTTTACAAATTTTTAGGTATTTTGCAGATTTCAAAATGATTTTATTGATTTCAAAATGGTTTTTACAGATTTTAAAATGATTTTTATATATTTCAAGATGGTTTTATCTTAACGTGCGTGTACCGTTGGACAAACGGTCTTCACAAACAAGCACATTATATGTTTACCCCATCCACAGATTTTGGTTCCCATGTTTCCCCAAATGCATGTCTACGTAAGTTGACTATTGTCGCCTCTTAGGGCTTGTCTGGTTAAGGGGAATGGGTGAAAAATGAACCATTCCCCTTGTTTAGTTTGAAATTTTGAAGGGGATGGACCAAAAATCTATCCCCTCGTTCCTTCCTTCTCTTTATTTTGGTTCCTTTCAAATTGAAGTTTTTTTGGAGAGATGCCAAAAATTGTGACTATTTTATCCCCATCAATTTTGTCATATCCCATACATGCACCTCTTGATTCAAAGTTAAAAAATGCAGTGCTCACCATGCTTCTTCCTCTGCACCCGTGTTCTCTTCTCTTGCCAAAGCTAGCTCTCGTCTCGCCTACAATGTCCTGGACCTTCGATGATGATCTTCGTCAGGTGGAGTATGATTTCCCATCTATTCAGGCGAAGAAGCTCATTAGGGAGCTCAATTTGTTCCCTCACGAGGATATTAATATCATTCCCGGTTTCATTCCTATGTTTATTATGGACACTGCTCTTATTTGTTTCTAATTATTTCATATATGTTGAATGCGGCAGGACATTCTACTACTTTGAATCTCGCAACAGCAAGAAGGATCCTATTGTAAATTGGTTAAATATAAATCACCGTATAAGTGTAAAATGGTAAATTGGTTATTAACTTCCCTCCATTCCCCTCCTGAACCAAACAAAAGATCATTAAAAATTCTTCTCATTCCTTCCCCTCTAACTAAACCAAACAAGATAACCTTATACCCTTCAATCTCTTGCCATTTCCTTCCATCCATCCCCTCCCTTTCCCCTCCACCAAACCAAACATAGCCTTAATTGCCTAGCTTTTTTTTGGCAGTATGATTCCCCTCCAGCACAAGTGTGTTTGGTTTGAAGGGAATAACCCGGTTTGATTTGGTTGAACGGCATGTGAAGAAATGTATTTTTAATGATTCATTGTTTGGTTGAGGAGAGAAAGGAAGGGAGGAGCGAATTGTGTTTTGTTGTACATGATAGAGTATATAATAATTTTAATTATTCACATATTTTTATTTGTAGAATCAATTTTTAATACAGTTTTTCAATACATTTGATTCTATTTTTTCCCTACGCTGATAAATTTTCCCAAAAACAACAGAAGGGTAAGAAAATTAATTTCTTTCTAGGATGTTTTGAAAGGGAAAAAAAGAGGGAAACAATTCAATAAATATATCTTGAGGCAGGGTTAGAACTTAGAAGGAATCAACTCCAGGTCAGAAACAGTTTTTTTTTGTTGGGGCCTCAATACAAGTCAGGTGACAGTGATAGAGTAAGCCCAAATAAGCTTTTTACGTTCGGGGACCTATCTTATTGGGCTTTGTGAATTTTGGGTTAACTCAATCATATGGACCCAGAATTACTCATTCAATTAGTTAATGAATCACTAACGGCTGGTTGGATCATGTGGTAAGCGGCTTGTTCCAGCTTAAGCAAGGTCTCGGGTTCGAGCCTTGTGTATGCAGCAGCCACCGTTGGGAGACTCACCCACCATGCTAGGTGCGCGACGTGGGTCGGATCCGGACGTAGTCGGAGCGAAGCTCCGGTGAACTGGGCGGGCAACCAAAAAAAAATTAGTTAATGAATCATTTTAATCCATTGATTATTCAAATCGAAAATACGAGACTTCTTTTAAATCATGGGAGGTTAAACTTAAATAAATATCTCTATTTAATCTTGATTTGTGGGGAAAATGATAGGTCCTTGTTACAAGGATTTTTTATCAACAAATTATTATATAATTAAATGTAAAAGAAAACTATGATTCCTTCTTAGAAATTTCCTCTAATGAAGGCCAACAAGTGAGAATTGCAGAATTATTTTCTCACAACATTCTCAACAGGTGAGAAGAATGAGTTCAAAATTAGACATAGACTTTTCATTAAATTTTGCAAGTGGTCTTTGTATTAAAGACCATGAAGATGGATAAGCATGATGCATAGCCAGCCCCACCCTTGAACACATGGTAAATTCGCATGTACAACATGAGACCATTCTCTTATTGATACAGAGATATATTTTTTTGCCGACTATTGATACAGAGATATAACTTTAATAATAATTGATAATAATAATAATAATAAACAAGTGATTAATTAATTGTTGAGGAGGGAGCAATCGGTGCGAATGTTTCCATTGTGGGCGTTCTTGATACCGACCCGGCCCAACTTGGTGATGGCGGCGACGAAATTCTGGTGGAAGGTGTGGGCGCTGGCGGCGAAGGCGTTAACGGCGGGTTTGGATCTCGAGTCGGTGAAGAGGACCTGGTCGGAGGTGAAGAGGCCCTTCCCCTGCTGGAGGTTCTTGTAGTACTGGTGGTCGAAGGCTTGAGGGGTGGCGGGGTCCATGTTGATGGCTATGCGCGGGTCCACGTTCTTGGGGCACATCGACCTCAGATCCGCCGCATATTTCTCGTCCATCGTGGGGTCCACCGGCATCTTGGGGCTGTAATTGTACACCCTCTTCGCGAATCTGCTGCAGTGCGAGAATCCAAGGGTGTGTGCTCCTGCATCATCCCCAAAGCCCTCACTTAACATCCCTCATCTCCCCTTATCTTATAAATATGTTAAAGTTTTTACTCGTAGAGGTCTGGGATTCAAAACCCCGACCCAAGCAAACTGGTAGGCTAGGTCTCAGTTATTGAAAAAAATGAAAGAAAGAAAGAAAATATTAGTTTTGCACCTGTTATTTTTTATTTAAATAAATTCATTCTCTCATACAATATATTTTTAATTAATGTTATACTTCATTTTTCTCAACAAAATGATTAATCGAATGAAATAAATGATCAACACTCTCTTATATATATATAGTACGAGTGAGTATCTTTGATGTCCCCCTCCATTAATTAATGATATATAATGGGTCCAACACTTGCCCATTAATTTTCTCCATCCCTCTAATTACCAAGTGCCCCCATTTAATGCGAGATACTAGGCGACCACCCTTATTTAATATTTAGTATAAAGAGTTAATCAGATTTGGATAGTTTAAATTTAAATTTTTTTAAATAGTAATTTTTTATATAAAAAGATTTTTTTAAAAAATATAGTAATTGAGAGATCATTATTACTTTTATGCTACAACTATTGGAATAATTTTTTTAAAAAAAATATAATTTTTTTAAAAAAATTAAATTTAAATAACTTAAATTAGATTTAGATGGTTCATAAAATATCTCTCCCTTCCACATTTTGCTTGAAAGGCGGGGTAGAACCACATGTTTGACATGCATATTAGGGTAAAAAAGGCAAGGAATATAAGTGGATCGGAAATTTTGAGTAGTTTGGGCGGTGACACAAAGTGGGGCCCGCCGCCGTGTTTACCTGAGAGAGCAATCATCTCCGTTTGGGTGAGGCCGTTGGAAGCAAACAGAGAATTGAGCTGATTCAACTTGAAATCCGGCTGCGGCAGCCTCCCATTAACGTTTGACGCCTTCGACACCAATCCATCGTACCTCCCCAACTCAACCTCGTACCACGGTCCTCCCGCCTGTTACCACCACATCAACGATCAAGTCCCACGCACGTCAATCAGTAATTAATGAAAGATGAATTGAAGGTATAGCTAGATCACTAACCAGTACGACAGCTTCGCGAGTGGCGAGAGCCAGAATATCAGCACACGACACATTGTTCCGGCACCGAGGAACCGCATCCACCGCAGCTTTTGCCCTGATCACCGTGTCGAACCCATCTCCAGCCAACGACAGATTATCCGGGTGATCCTTCTCTGCTTTGTTGTTCTTCGTGGATGCCACCAGAATCGAAGCATCACAACCCTGTACCAAACATTATCAAAGTCATATTAACTATATTGAAACTATAACTGTTCTGACGATATATATATATATATTGATGGTAATTACGTGAACGAAGCAGTCATGGAAGAAGAGACGAATGGTGGCGGGAGCAGTGACGAAAGTCTCGTGAAATTTCTTTCTCACAGCTTCTCTAACGATGTTCTGAAGATTTGGGCAGATTCTGGAGTAGTGGTGTGGACTTAGTTGAGAGTAAGTGAAGTTGGGATAAAGACACAGACTTAGTGAGAGGAACCAGACAAGAATGAGACGACCAAGCCCACCCATCTGCATGCGCAGTTTCTGACAAGCAAGGAACCACACAACTCAAAATTTGCAATCTAAGTGATGATTATATGCAACAAAAAGTTAGAGACTGTTTATCTCTCTCTCTCACACACACACTGACACACATATATGAACGAAGATGTCGAGGGGGTCACGAGCTAGCTAGCCAGTTGTATTGGGCACTCTCAGAGCTAGAAATCAAAAAGGCTAATAATTTCTTTTGATGAAGAATTGTGATTTAGAGGTAAATAAACTACTGTGGAAACTTGATCTGTGAATGTCTCTCCTTTGTCTTATTAATACACTTTCATACCCATGTGATGGTTATTAGGACAAGTAGGGCCTCCTTATTGGAATTGGAATTCTCATTTCCCAAAAAGAAGTGGACCAACACCGAGCAGAAAGGATTAAACAAATAATTAAGCGAAAAAGTGCTACTCTCTCTTCTACAACCTTTAGTTTATTATATATGCATATCTGTGTATTGATGGGAAAGAAGAAGTGGATGGTATATGTATACATAGGTTATTTAGTGTAATATTTT
Organism: Vachellia pachyceras; assembly: GCA_025593235.1. Classification (NCBI taxonomy): domain Eukaryota; kingdom Viridiplantae; phylum Streptophyta; class Magnoliopsida; order Fabales; family Fabaceae; genus Vachellia; species Vachellia pachyceras. The sequence continues at coordinate 13,468 of JANTPZ010093073.1, forward strand.
TTGAAAAGTAAGATAAGGGATGATAAAGTTCGTATGTATTTATTTATTTTTGGTGATAATTTGACACACACACATATATACAGGGGCGGAGGGAGGTAGTGGTGAGGGTGGGCAAATGCCCCCACTCAAATTTTGGGGTTTATGTAAATAAGTATTGGGCTTTTTATTTTGCACACACTGACTTTTAAAATTTGAACCCACTCAAGCATTACAAAGAAAATATCAAGATATCATTAATGCAATGAACTTGGTTAACATCTCAAAGCAACGGTTACAAATAGTGGATGTGAGTCTCAATTGGATGAAGTAACTTTGTTTTGTAATATGCATGATATTAATGTTCCTAATATGGATGAAATTTTTTTTATCCAAAGGGAGATCAAGACATAAAGGTAAGGCTTATGACATCATATACATGCAACTTCGAGAACTTAATAACCGTTTTACTGAGACAAATACCAAGTTGCTCCTTTGTATGGCTTATTTGAATCCAGCATA
>JANTPZ010093075.1:0-12487 GCA_025593235.1 Vachellia pachyceras
GGATACTTTACAGAGGTCTTCAAGACATGGTGAAAAACCCAACTTCCCGTGCCAATTTCCTTTTGCCAAGTCACAGAGTAGTAAGACTTGTTTTGCCCAAATAATGATCCTCCTGAGCTCAAATCAGCATCCAAATCCCAAGACCCATAAAACCTTCCCTTAAGAAGAGTCCTATTTTTAGGTCCTTCCAATTTGGTGTAGTCATGATGAATCAATGGCTGGTTCATACACCCTTCCCCAAAGCAGGGGAAGCTACCATCATTGGCAAAGGATCCAACTTTGAAGCCATTTTTAGGGCACTTGGCTGCTAAAGTATCCATATTGCCATTCTTAAGCATGATCATCCAGAAATGCCATGGATTTGGAGTTTCTTTAACTTCACATTTTGATGCTAAAAACAGTTCTTTCTCTGTAGCATAGAGATCCACATTGTGAAGGGCGTTTTCTTTTATCCCTTCGAAGGGATCTCCAGCAGATAGCCTGTTGTCCTCCTCTGTGACCTTGTGGACCAATCTGTGGAGAGGAAAACTTGATAGAGAGCTGTTATTCTCTAAAACAACGCCATTGTTAGCCTTTCAGGACACAAGAGTATAGGAACCAAAAAAAAAAAAAAACAACCGAAAGATAAATTTTAAGATTTTGAAAGCTTACCTTTTGGTTGTGAAGAAGAAGCTTTATAAATATCAAAGCAATCAGCAGCTCTAGGGCTGCCCATTTGAGGAACTTCATCTCCAACTTCATTGCACTGATTCCATGACTCTATGGCCAATCTCAGACCATCTCTTCTCATTCCTGGATCACCCACAGCTGATACATACCCATATACAGTAGAACCATTAGCAAAATCCCTGAAAAGAGCAAGCAAAACCAGTAGAACCAGAAGAAGAAAACAGGGGATCCTCTGTTTTGCCATTAGAATAGTGAGACCTCATCACATGTACACAAGCATGTTCTGTCAGCCAAACAAGTATATGGACCTCAAAGGAATCACTTATAATTATGGGTTTTTCAGCTTTATGTTTCTTTCTTCATGTTGGTTAATGAAGTTGACACTTTCCTATTTTTTTGCTAACATGTGGGGGTTGGATTACCTTTACAGTTATCTTTTGATCCAATGTCATATGATTGTTGCATGTTTCCCACCCTGATGAAGGTTCTTTGTTCAAATTTGTCAAAACTCGTTTACCAACCAATGAAGAAAGTGACAACCTATGCTTTTCTTTCAACTACTTGCTGGTCCAAATAGTTCTTACTTGCCAACCAATTATGTATAGATTAAGTAACACATTATACAAGTAGCATTACAAGAGAATCTTGATGTACTTGTGGAACTTGTATAGTATCTTTAAAGTGAGAAAAAGAAATCTTAAACAGACAATGTAGGTATGCATGAGCATTAATTAAAGAATAATAGTTAACTTTATCTTTATTAATAAGGTTTTAAAGAAATGAGAAAAACATGAAAATCTATTTAATCATTAACTACATGAGTAAAATTAGTCAATGAATATGAATGACTCCCCAAGTAACTTATATTAAGAATCGAATAATCCTTTTAGAAGGCACTGGAACCATAGTGAGTACATAGTTTACCATTTAAAATATCCAAATTCACAAGAAACTTAACATCTTGATTCCTGAAAAAAAAAAATCAAACTAATTCATATAGAAAAATTCAATGTTTTTTCTTGAATTTTGTGTGTATGTGTGTATTCTTTCCTAATTAATTCAAGATATTTATTTTTAATTAAACAGATCTTACCAAAGAAATTTTGGTAGCATCATCAGTGGAACAAACAGACACCAGACAATTGCATTCCCTTTTTTTTTTCCAGCAACATTGGACTATGTTTAGCATCCTTCTCAATGCCGTAGAAGAAAGTTGTTGAGAAACAATTAAGAGAAAATAACAAAAGGAAAAAATATGTTAGGTGTAACTAATTATTGATTGATAATTTCTCATTTGGGTTTGCATCAAATAATTAGGCCAGTTTTTCAATTGGTAAGAACTCTTAAATGGTTAAAGCATTTAACAAATTAATAAAAATGGAAGCTTCGTTATTAAACCTCTGATTTGGAGATTATCAATGCTTGAATCATACCTTTATTGGAAAGTTAATTTCAGTTTGGTTGATGCTCAAGGCAAGAAAATCCTAAAGGCAACACTATCACTCACACACACAACAAATATTTATCACAATCACAATTGAGTTTCGGCAGTTATTCCTACCATATATATAAGTTATTTCTGATAAACTCTTTATAATTAAAATAAGTCAGTTTACGCAATTAAATTATCTTAAAATTGAGTCACTTCCCATTTTTGCCCTTCATAACACAAACACTACTAATTTAATAATTGAAGTGCATCTCTATAGAAGCTGCCATCTGTTAGAATAAAATAGAATTAGCTAGTAATTTATAGTATTTATCGTTAATCCATTTTGTGGTCCCTTTGTATACGTGTGTAGCTCCCCTTATCTCTCATCATTCTGTTATGGTTTGGGACCACTGATTGTAACAAGATCCTTTTCTGTATTTTCAATATATACGTTTTCGGTGTCTGAGCACTTCTACACTCAGCCATTTCATTCTTTGATTTTTCTCCCTGCATTCTTTCTTGGTATCAGAGCTCATTCTAGGGCAAGAATATGTCAATCTCTTCCTCCTCCGATAGCGCCACCAGCTCTGGTGTTTCCTCAGCCATGTCCTCAAGAACTTATTCACTGTTCCAATCCTCTAGCCAAATTTCATCGATCAAGCTGGATCGAAACAATTTCTGATTTTGGGAATCGGTGGTTTTGCCTCTCATAGAAGGGAATCGTCTGGAGACTCACATCGATGGAACTTTGACAGCGCCGGCTTGGTGTATTTCAGAAGGATGAGTGACGAAAAATAACCTTGAGTTTGATGAATGGTTTGCCGTTGATAGAATGTTGGTTGGTTGGTTGAGGAATACTATGACTCAGGATGTAGGAGCTCAGCTGCTCCATTGTCGCACAGCTCATGACCTCTGGAATAGTGCCAGAGATCTCACATGTGCCTCTCTTAAAGCCCGAATAATGGTTTTCAAATTAGAGATTCATTCAACTCTAAAAAATGGTCTGAAAATGGAAGAATACCTAACAAAGATGAAGCAGATTTCAGACCAGTTGACACTTGCCGGAGCTCCATTGTCCACCGATGATTTGATTATGCACACGTTGAATGGATTAGACTCAAGATTACAATGCGATTGTTGTTAAGCTGCTTGACCACCCAAATCTTTCTTGGGCAGAAGCCTCTTCGCAGCTCCTTGCCTTCGAGAGCCGCCTGGAACAGTTGCATCATTTCTCTTCTCTGACACTGCAACCGTCGGCTAATCTAGTTAAAAGAGATTCTGACTCTCGGGGAGCTGGACGAAACTATTCAGAGAATTCTCGATCAGATGGAGTGCGCAGCTCATGGAATTATAATCAAAGGGGAAGACGGTTCCGTGGCCAATGTGGTGGTCTTGCCTCATTTGGCAGAGGACACCCCTTATGTAACTATTGCGAACGCTTCGGCCATACGTACAATTCCTGCTACTCTCGTACAGACAGGGGAGGAAGTCAATCAAGTTTGGGCTTCATTCCCCAGTCCAATTATGCGAGCCCACAAACAGTTGATGATCTATCATGGTTTATTGATAGCGGATCTAATTTTCACGTTTCTGCAAGCCCGGATGGAATGACTCAGGTAACTCCAGCAGGTAAAGTTCACTTACTAACTTGCACTGGTGAAAAGGTTGTGATATCTGGAACTTCCTCTACTGTTATTCCTTGCAATAAATCTCAACTTCATTTGAAAGATGTTCTTATTGTTCCAAGTGCTAGTAAAAATTTAATCAACGTGAACAAGCTCACTAAAGACAATGGTGTAGATATTTTGTTTACTAATGTGGGGTGCATTGTTAAGGACAAGGTGACAAGAAGAACAATGATGCAAGGGAAGGTACTGGACGGATTATATCCAATCCCTAGAGATGGTGTTCAACCTCAAGCTTTTGCTGCACAACTTACAAATAATAGTGAAGTTCTCCAGTGGCACTTCAAACTTGGGCATCCAAGCAACAATGTTCTTAGGAGAATATTAAATAGTTGTAATGTCAAACTTTCTGTTGATGACAACTTTATTTGTGAAGCATGTTAATTAGGGAAGTCCAAATATTTACCATTCACTAGATCTAATTTTCGGGCCACAATGCCTCTAGAACTTGTTCATTTTGATCTATGGGGTCCTACACCAACTCAATCCATTGGTGGTCATCGCTACTACACAAATTTCCTAGATGACTTCAATAGGTTTGTGTGGATTTTTCCTTTAAGGCAGAAAAGTGAGGCTGTTCATGCTTTCAAAGTGTTTAAATCTCAGGTTGAAAACTATTTTAATACCAAGATCAAATTACTTCAATGTGACAATGGCACTGAGTACAAATCTTTTATACCGATAGCTTAACATGAAGGAATTAATATGAGGTTTACTTACATCACCTCAAAATGGTAGAGCTGAGAGGAAACACCGGCACATAGTGGAAATGGGCCTAACATTGTTGGCCCAATCAAGGATGCCTCTTACTTATTGGGTTGAAGCATTTCAAACCTCAGTTTATTTGATTAATCGGCTGCCCACTCCGGTATTGAATAATTCCACTCCTTTAATGGAACTCTACAGGGTTGAGCCCAATTATAATGATCTAAAGCCCATTGGGTGTGCTTGATATCCTTGTCTCAAACCCTATAATGCTCATAAGTTGCAATTCCATAGTAAGAACCTTGGGCCAGCTCAGCAGTAAAAAGGACACAAATGCCTAAGTCATACGGGCCGTATATACATATCACGCCATATGGTTTTTGATCCACAAGTCTTTCCTTTTCACTCAAGTTTTTTTTGAATAGAAGGGAAGTTGACTCATTGGCCATTGAAGCAAGCCCAATTCCTTTCATTATCCCTCAGAATCAACAAGAGTTTTCTCAGCCCATGTGCCCACTAGGCCCAATGACTCATCTTCTGTTTTGGTCTGTGATAATCAGCCCTTGGTTCCTCAAATTGACGTCAGTCTGACAGCTTCTCTCTCTCCCAGATCTGTCTTGTCTTCTTCCTCCATGAGCCCTGTCTTGGTGCAGAACACCTCTAGCTCTTCGGATGGTTTTGCCCAAAATATTCATCCCATGATGACGAGAGCGAAGGCTGGGATTATAAAACCGCGTTATCCGTTCACTGGGCTATCACAATGGGAAGATTTAGCTTCATCGATATTCATTGTTGAACCTAAGACAACTCGAGATGCCCTCTCGTCCGCTCATTGGAGACGAGCTATGGAAGAAGAATTCAAAGTTCTACAGAAGAATAAAACATGGGTTCTGATTCCTAGACCCAGTGGGCAAACTATTGTGAATTGTCGCTGGGTTTTCAAAGTCAAGTATAAGGCTGATGGATCTATCTTAAAGCATAAAGCACAACTTGTCGCAAAAGGATTTCAATAGATTCCAGGTATTGGTTATGGTGATACCTTCAGTCTTGTAATTAAACCTGCTACTATTCGATTAGTATTGTTAATTGCTGCAACCTTACATTGGGAAGTCAGACAGCTAGATGTAAATAATGCTTTTTTGAATGGCTATTTCCAAGAGAACGTTTTCATGGAACAGCCTGAGGGGTTTGTTGATTCAAGGAGACCATCTCATGTATGTAAATTGGTCAAAGTCATTTATGGTCTCAAACAAGCTCCAAGAGCTTGGTTTGATAGACTAAGAAACACTCTTCTTCAATGGGGGTTTTTAAAATGCACGGAGTGATACTTCTTTGTTTTATCTGAGAACTAGAAGATTGATTATCTATATTCTGATTTATGTCGATGATATTTTAGTGACTGGAAACAATTCATCATTCATAACTCAGTTATACAGAAGCTAAATATGATTTTTGCATTAAAAGATCTTGGTCCTCTGTATTACTTTCTTGGGATTGAAATCTATCGTGATTCCTCTGGTTTCTTTCTCAGTCATGGTAAATATGTGTTAGATCTTCTAAAACAGTTTGACATGCTAGATTGTGCTCCTGTGCCTACTCCTATGGTTACTGGACAACTCTTCTCTATTCATGAAGGAACACCATTGTCAAATCCCTCAATATTTCATCGAGCTATTGGTTCTTTGCAGTATCTTACTTCTACACGTCCAGACATTGCTTTCTCTGTCAACAAGTTGAATCAATATCTCTCACAACCCACTGATCTTCACTATCAGGGAGTAAAGCGAATTCTTCGATATCTGAAAGGCACATATCATTATGGTTTACATCTCACTACCATCACAACTCCTTATATCACAGCTTTCACAATGCAGATTGGGCTACTGATATTGATGACAGAAGATCGATGGGTGGTTGCTGTGTCTATTTTGGTAATACACTTGTCTCATGGGCTTCCTGAAAACAGAAAGTGGTCTCCAGATCAAGCTTAGAATCCAAGTACCGTGCCTTGGCTGATAGTGCTTCTGAGATCAAATGGATTTTGTCGTTGCTATTTGAACTTGGTATTCATCTAAAATAGCCAGCTGTTATATGGTGCGATAATCTCAGTGCTGGTGCCATGGCAGCTAACCCAATTCAACACTCTCGGAGTAAACATATCGATATCGACATTCATTTCATCCGTGATATGGTTCAATCTGCTGCCTTAAATGTCATATATGTTCCCTCTTCTCACAAGATAGCAGATTGTCTTACCAAAGCCTTGACTCACACTCAATTTGCTTATCTTCGTCGCAAACTCGGGTTGTATATTACTCCCTCTCGTTTGAGGGTGGATGTTAGAATAAAATAGAATTAGCTAGTAATTTATAGTATTTATAGTTAATCCATTTTGTGGTCCCTTTGTATACGTGTGTAGCTCCCCTTATCTCTCGTCATTCTGTTATGGTTTGGGACCACTGATTGTAACAAGATCCTTTTCTGTATTTCCAATATATACGTTTTCAGTGTTTGAGCACTTCTACGCTCAGCCATTTCATTCTCTGATTTTTCTCCCTGCATTCTTTCTCCATCTAAGCCTAATTGTAGGATCGCTTCCAATCAAAATTGCTTCAAGCATCTCTCCCCTATGTGGGATAGAGAGAATGGCTGAAGAAATAGATAAGCAAGCCAAAGGAAGAGAATATGAAATTCAAAATGAATAATAAGTCATTCATTCATTCATTACAAGGCAGAAGAATTTTTCTGCAGGAAACAAAGTATATTGCTGTTCTCATTTGAAGAGTATTTAATTGAGAAGACTTTCTTGTTGAAAGGTGGCAAGAAAGTATTTCAAAATAAGTCATTAAATAATGTATAAAATATAATATTCTATATGCTCATAAATATTAAAAGTTAAACAGTGGACTTACGTTTGTTTAAAATATAAAGCCCTCGATTTAATTCTTTATCAAATTTATAAATTCCAAAAAAAAAAAATTTATTGATTACATATATATCAAAAGGTTTTCTTTAGGGGATATTTGTGATGCATACGATTAAGGAAGATATTTAGAAAAATCAACATATATTTATTGTAAATAACCAACTTCACTAATTTTTTAATATCAATAAATTAATTACACGGTATTTATATTAAATCATTAATACTATACACAATGTTTACATTCGTTTTTAGACCTTTTACGCCCCTTTTAAAGGAGATGTATATATGCAAGTTAAGCACAAAGTGTCGTTATCTTAAAGTAAGGGCTATGACTATATTTGAGAATATGTTTCATATATATGAGCATATCCATTATGATAGCTCTATGTGTGAAAATAAGCTTGCTTGATGAACAAACTTGTACAAGAGCAAGAACAAAAACAAAAACACTATTTGATGATTAGATGTCCCTCAAGTAATGATAGATTAATGAATTGATGGTAATTTCATGTACTAAAGTGGTCGCTAGTTGTCTCAGTGGTCTCAAGTCATTATAATTGTTAAAGACCTCTTGCAACCAACACAAAACAAACGACACAGCATGCAACGTATCCCTCAAACGTACATATGTTCCATGTTTGTTTCATTATCATACACACACACACACCAACCACTTATTTCCTTTTACTAAAGATAAATTATATTCAATACAATATTAGATATTAAATGTGGATAATTTCCCTAACTAGAATTTAAATCTTGGTTTGTTGTATTATGAGGAGTTAATCCCTTTTGTTAAACTCTACCCTTGTCGATTGTCCTTACTCATTGCAATTACCACCACTTTAGAGTTAGTAATATGAAATTAGCTTGGTGGGTTGACCCATTTCGTCCACGATCGAAAATGGAGTTAAGCTGCAAAAATGAAATAAATTTCGAACTTTGAAATTGGACAATTTGGGTTTAACTCACATAATGTAATAGCACAAAAAAACCAAGAGAGAAATTAAAAGTAAAGTTAAATTATAACAAAAAATGTGTGAAGATATTTAAAATCTAAAGAAAACTCTAATTCATCTTATGAAGTCATTAATACATTTACGCAATAGGATCTTTCAAGTGTCCCAAATAAATCTTAAAATAACATAATTTAAATTTCACTCAATACATCGTTTAGTTGATTACTGGATTAGTTGTAAATATATAGTCACAAAATATGTTAAAATCACAATTTTGAAATACACACACACACACATTCCATCGATATTAGAAAGTTTTGCAATATCGAAGATACCTAATGTTCTTCTTCGCAGTTGCCTAGGGCAAGCTATAGGTACCTCACTCTAAAATGCTGCTCTTTCTTCTTCAATTCAACTGGGTCCAACAAATGATTCCATGGATGCATCAACATCTTCACAATCCCTCTATTTCTTTGAATTTCTCTATCGCATGCGAAACCCGGCCGCTTCAATCAATCTTGTCCCGTCCCTCAAGAGTTTTATCATGCGTCATTTTTCATTTTACCCACCAAACCCCGAAAATGAGAGTGCAAGATTTTTACTTGACAATGGAAGCTGCAATCAGAATTCATCCATTACAGACAGGAGCGAGTGAGGAAGAGATTGATTGCTAAATAGAGGAATAATGATCTTGTGTGACTTCCAAAGACTATTCATGAGGCTGAACTTTATGCCATTCTTTGATGTCCTTGTGTTCGTGCTGAATGGAACCGTCTGGGTCTTCCTGTGTGGTTGCATAATTTGCTTGGTATGAAGATGAGGACGACAAATGAGGTGTTCATGGTGATACTCGATCTTGATGACTCATTATGTGTTCAAATCTGGTGTGGTTAAAATGGGACATCTGCTATCACTCCCAACAGGTGAGGGCATGAATAGCAAGGTGTCACTTTTATTCTTCACCTTTGCTGTATTCTCAGCCTAAAATATCCTTTCTTTATTTTCGTTCCACTTTGCTTGGGAAGCAATTTCCAAATCTTTTATCCCTCCTAAATAGTTTTAGATAATTTTAACTAAGGTCATTGACGTGTTTGTTACGTTTTGGAACTCTGTAATTTCCTGGGTTTAATTGGTTTGATGGTATTTATGGGTGTGGTCGATTCGATTCATACTTTTATGGTATGTTGATAATGAATATGCTCATGATGTTTGGCGTTCGAGTCTCGATGCCTCCATCTTTTATGTTTCCTTTCCTTATGCTATTTATATATTTACTCATGTTCATGTATAATTTCTTATCTTTTGTTTTATTAATTATCGATGTTTTCAAAATAATAAATTCATTGCATATTTTTCAAGAAAAATCACTTTTAGCTTCTGTCTTCTATAATTAATTTGATTTTAAACTTTCTTTAATCTTTCAAACAATAAGATGGATTTATTTATTTCTTAGAAAATATTGTTTAACCTTCTTTATGTTTACAAAATATATGTGTGGAATGAACACACCCCTGTATACGAATATATATATATATATATATGAGATATATTTAGGTGGGACGGTTATTTCTCACCACGAGTTATATAATGGGCCCGTTTGGGAACGCGGTGGAGAAATGATTTTACGTAAACCGATGTAAATATGTGAAGGATATTATCTCATTTTACAAAAAAATACTATTAAACATCCTTTTGAGACTCTCAAAAGTATAGCCAAACAGAGTTAATATATATTATATGAGATATGTAGGTGGAAGGGTTATTTGCCATCAAGTTTGGTGGCGTATATTGAACGAATATTGTGATTGAAAGTTAGTTGATCATTTCACATCGTCTATTTTTATGAGGACTGATAAAATTTTTATGATTATTAGTATATTAGATTTTCAAGTTGAAATATTTGACTATTTTCATCTTTCTTGTGAAAATCATATAGGCACTTTGTTATTGTCATCATTAAGTGGTTGACTCACCCCTCTTTATATTTTTCCCCCAAATGGTGAAACTAAGATTATATTGCATGGATGCGTCTTGTGAGATCCTGTGATGTCATGACCACTATCGCAATCTCAGGGTCTTATTTTGCCTGAAGTTTTGTATGATTTATTTAGGGAAATTTACAATCAGATCCCAATAAAAAAATTAATGAACAAAATGTCTTTAATATTGAAAAATTATCATTAGATCCTAACAGTCCTGCTGTTATTGACGATTGTGAGGTTATTAATGAAAACCGGGCCAACTACTGTTAGCATCTATTAGTAATTTTGCTAATCTTTGACATTTTTTATTTATTAATTCCTCTATTTAAAATCTAATGGTAAATTTCTCTACGCTTTCTTTTTGTTTGCTCGAATTTATGCTTGGTAAGCTTATGCATTGGTCATGACTTAGATTTTGGGTCACGACACAATCTATGGGCTTAGACCGGCCCCAATCTGTTGGTTAAGAGGGTTAGTATTTTATTTATAATTAAAATAAATATAAATAAATGTATATCCATTACATGTATTAATTAAAAATATATAAAGAAAAACTAACAAGAAATTAAAAATGAAACGTGTCTTTTATTTTATTAGTTTGTCGAGGGTGTGCGTATTTGCATCCATCCATTTAAACTGTGAATTTGAATGCATCTCTCTTAAATTCTTAGAAAAATTGGAGAAAAATCCTTCATTGAGGAATTAATTAGAGAATAAGACCTTCTCAATTCTACATATGGAATTCAATTGCATATGTGAAAGATTGATTGCATATTGTGGAACCTCAGTTGCATATATATATATATGGAATATCTCATTTTGCAATTAATTTTACAATGAGAACTTTTTTCCCAATTCTCCCTAAATTCTAATTATGCAATATTTAGCTCCTTATTTAAAAAAAGCCATAGCGAGATATGTTGGCCTGTCCACATAATCTATTAATTGTTGCACATAAAAGTGATTTGGTCCAACCTAATCCATTCTTTTTTCCCAATCTATAATAGGTCAAAACAACGTATATAGGCTAGGTTACACCACATTCCCTATTTGTTCATTTCTTTTTTAAAAGTTTTTTTCGAATTCTCGTTGGGATAGACACCCATATCTAATAGTCGGTAGGCTTCAAATAGGAATGTCCCCGGTAGAAGAACCCTAAGCAAGGAAAACTAATCAAAAGTAGTTCTTTCACTAAGGTCACGTTTGGTATCATGGAATTTGGAGGCATGGATATGGAAATGGAATTGATTTTCATATCCATGCATGTTTGGTACCATGGAATTGGCTTCCACATGGAAGCCAATTCCACCAAAACCATGAATTTACAATCACATATCAAATGCTTGGATTTGTAAATTTATGGAGATAATTTCATCTAAAAATTTTTCTAAAATTTTTTTAATTTGATTTAGGTAGTTTTAAAAGTTAAAAAAAAAGATTTTTTAATTTAGAAGATCTTTTAGGACTTTTCATCTAAAAAACATACCTCATTTCCATGACATACCAAACATATTTTTAAACCTCATTTCCATTTTCATTTCCACATCCACATCCATATCCATTTCCATATCCATATCCATCGAAATGAATTCTGCATACCAAACGAGGCATCATGAAGGTCTTAAATGGATACGAAGAAAACTCCAATATAAACATAGGAACGAGCAACCTATATCTAAAAAATATAAATCAAGTGCTACAATTGCCAATGAAATCTAAGCATGTGTGTGTGTATTATTTTATTAAAAACAATTTTATTCAATGTAATGTTAAAAGCTAAATGTAGACACCTCTTTTAATAAGAATTTGATCATTGATTCATCATGCTGCGAGAAACTAGTCCATTCTATTATATCATAACCCCTTAATTTGGTGGGATTGATTAGTTAACTAATTTAGACTAAAAAATTGTATTTGACCTACCACAAGTTAATTCAAGATTCAACCCACATTGAAGTTAGACTTGAAAAAAATATTTTTATTTAACCTCAAATAATAAATATAGAAATAAAATGAGTTTGGGATGGGAAATTTGAAATTGTAGTGGATATCGTTCCAAAGCTTTTCAACAAAGAATGTGAAAAAAAGATTATAACATACCAATGAAGCTGAAATCCACTTTTTTTTTT
>JANTPZ010093076.1:0-14120 GCA_025593235.1 Vachellia pachyceras
TGGTAGGTTCTTTGATCTGGAATTAAAGAAAACAGTAGTGAATTTAAGGGATAGTACTCTCCTATTCTTCCTCACTGCAAGAATCTTATCAGTAAGCAATAATAGAAGCCCAGGGAGAATCTCCTATAGGAAAGGTTAATACTTCATTCAATGCTTCAACTTGATACATCACCGATACTTATAGAGAAGGATTGCAACTTATGGGCACTAACTGCCTCCTGAAATAAAGCACATAACTAGGACTTTGTGACCCACTAACTAACAGACTCTTTGACTGATTCAATGACTAATGAAATAAACATATAAATAAAATAAATAATTGATTGAGGACTTAGTCACGTCTCTTGCGCCTCTGATAGGTCAGCACTCTATCAATCTATCTTAAGCATCCTAACGAAAATGCATTCAAGATGATATACCAAGGAGTTGTAGCTAAGTATTATATATAATTGTCTGTCTAAAACTATGAACAAAGGCATCAAATTAACACGCATTAGAGTTGTGTTTGGCCAAAAGCATGTAGACTGAATGCACTTGCAGAAATGTATGAAGGCAATGCTTAGCATGTAGGTTAGCGTTCAAATCTTGCACCTCCAAAATTTACAGATATAGTATAAGCTGCTTATGGCATTCATTCTTCTCTGCCGAAACCTGTTGCAACATCTAAACATCTCCTTTTTGGAGGGAGAAAAGTATATATGCATTCTGTTACTCAGTTTTAGTGTAAAACAAGTCATGACATTTGCATTTAAGGCAATAGGGTATTGGTGTTCTCTTTAACTTTTCTTCTTCTTCCCTTTGGGTTATGTAATATAAACCGTTGTCATAATCTGTATTTAATGGTTTCTTAATTTTTGATGATGCAGCTTGCGCACTACCTTGTGTGTTCGATTTAAGAGTGAGGTTGTGGCTTGTGGAGTTGTATATGCTGCTGCTCGCAGATTCCAAGTACCCCTTCCCGAGAACCCTCCATGGTGGAGGGCATTTGATGCCGAGAAATCTGGGATTGAGGAAGTCTGTAGGGTTCTAGCTCACCTGTATAGCCTTCCAAAGGCACAATACATAGCAGTCTGCAAGGATGGTGACTCATTTACATTCTCATTTAAATCAGCAGAATCACAATCCCAGGCTGTGCCAAAGGTAATGTTTACCTTTTCTTTCATTGACTCTTGGCTCTATTGAACTATGATGCACTGCACTTTACAATCTAAATTTTCATGATGCAAGAATAGCATTAGTTGGCTGTGACGAAACATCATTTTTATCTGACATATTTCAAGCTTAATTTAGGACGTTCCGCAAAGTAGCCCACCAGCAGATACTAGCACCTCTGTTTCAAAGGGAGCCCCGGCTGAACCTAATAGTGAAGCTGGCAGTAGCAAGGGTGCATTGGTAAAACAAGCCGTTGATAAGATGAAAGAGTCCAAGATCGATGATGATTCGAAGAGCATACCTACAGTGGGAGATGCAAGAGATGAGCCCATACTAAAATCTAAATCTGATCGTAAAGCAGAGACCAATGGAGAGACACGCAGAGAAAAGGAAAGGGAAAGGGATAGAGAAAGGGACAGGGACAGAACAAAAGCCCGAGATCGTGATCGGGGAAGGGATTCTGACAGAGAAAGAGATCGAGAGGAATTAGAAAGAGATAAACTCAAGGATCGAGGTCACCGTTCTAGAGATAGAGCAAAGGATTCAGGTATGGTTTTGTTTTCTTAACTGAAATTCCATTTCTAGAGATAGAGCAAAGGATTTGGGTATGGTTTTATTTTCTTAACTGAAATTCCATTTCTAGAGATAGAGCAAAGGATTTGGGTATGGTTTTATTTTCTTAACTGAAATTCCATTTTGATTACTTATGGATGGAGGATTTTTTCAATTCGGTGATTAGTTTTTTAGTTTCTCAAATAAAATCATTAGCTGTACCATTCATTTGTCAATGTACCGTCAGTAGGACTATCGTTCATCACATTTTATGTAGTATTGAGTGGTAACTTACCAAAAAAGACTGATAAGAGAGCGTTATCACAGTTTTATTATGGGATGGCAATGGACCAAGTTGGGAGATATTTCGTTTGTGGATGACTCGAGTAATTTTAGTTTTTTTTAATGGTTAGCAATGGACCAACTTGGGATATATTTCGTTTTTGATTTTTTGGCTGGTTATGTCTTGTTGAATACTTTTTTGAGGTTTTTTCCCCATGCAGGACATTCTGAGAAATCAAAGTATCACTCATCACGTGGTATGAAACCGCTCATAAGTTTGACCTTCGTCTTATACGTATCCATTAGCTAACACATTTTAATTTCAGATCGCGACAGCTATGGCACCTCGTATTCTTCGAGGGAGAAGGATCGACACAGGCATCATTGATCCAGCGGCTTCATTGAAGGGTGTTTTGTCATAGCATTATCTTTCATTTGTAGTCTAGATGTTGATGTTACTTTCATGTAGAATGCGGTCTATCCATTTACAAGTGCATCGGGGAAATTTCCTAATATTGAATTTTTTCACGTGGAAGCCATAATGCATATTGTATGGACACAATTTGGATGCTAAGCAAAACAAACTTAACGGTATCTCAATCTCAACTCAAATGAAACCATAGATGTAAACAAAATTGTGCTTGTTTGAATAGTACGTAAATCGAGATAAAATCATATTCAAATTTATAAAACCATTTAGAAATTTCATAAACTCTTTTCTCCCAACGGAGTTTCTAAACACAAATATTGTCAGAAATTACCAAATTAACAACAGCAGCCTTAATGCGTCATTTTGCTAAGCATGATCCTACTTACCACTCGCCACTTTTTCCTTGGTCTAGTAGAAACTTATTCAACGAATCTCCTCAGTGGCATCTACCTTCTTAAAGACAACACAAACTTCCACTATATATGTCCTAAACTTTAAGGCAAGACAGATTCAAGACAAATTGTACACAAACTCATTCCATAAAATCCGCGTATTTGGCATCATAATGGGACTAAACGTTCTTTCATATTATGACAATTCACTAGGAATCACTGCATCACCATGAGCTTGATCAAAACTTGATCTGATGGAATGCGTCACTGGTGGTTACTTGGAAGCCCTTCGTATTCAACAAGTCAATATTCTACAATCAAAAAACTCAAGGATACCAAAGCATTGTTTCACAAGATGTAAATGTCTTCCAGGCTGTGCAAATGAATAGCAACATTGCTATAAACTGTTCAACCTTTTATGCGGACCACAAAAGAACCTGCTCAATGAAACAAAGATGATTAGAGCAAATCATGCTATTAATTGAAATTTTAAAAAACCAGCTGACTCCCCAAAGTTTAAGGTCTAAAGGATTAATTAAAAACAGGGTAGCTGGGTGAAATACACTAGACAACTAAAATGAGGTCATGCCACTTTACCAAAAAAAATAAAAAAATAAAATGAGGTCATGCCTAGCAATATCTTCGAGCAAAATAATTAAACTACCACCAAAAACAAAACTAATTAAAAATGATTATGATCAAACAATAAATCATGATATTCATCGAATACACTGATTGAGTCACTAACATCACGATCAAACATAGAAATTGATCTTGTTAATTGACGCCAAAAGCTCCAAACGCTAGGCGAGCAACTGGCTAAAGCCAAGCCTACTCATGATTCTTTGGCGCCTCACCTAAGCTTCTTTAACTACACTGATTAGGGAACCTAAATGTTGGGAGCAAAACATGCAAACTGAATGATGCTCCAAAAGATATTAAGATCAAAAGCAAGAGTGACAGGGCAAACAATCTTGTCTGAAAATGCATCAATTAGAGAGTTCTAGAATTCCATAATGAAAAGATCAATAGCCCACATCCAATTTCAGATAAAACATTTCAACATGAATATAATCAAGCTGAACCTTCACCATTCTATAGGTTATCAGTCACAGTCAAAGAATGATTTATCAAGTGGCATATACGGTAAATCTTGGAAGGAGTCTAAAACAAAACAAACACAGACGCAAGGATAGATCCATTTCATTACATGATATATAAAGACTACAAAATAAAAGCTCATCATATGATAAAAGGGTATAAATTGAACATCTATAGAAGACACGAAATAGAGCTTCATTATTGACCTATTCTCTATCTCTCTCTCACACGCACACATGGAGTGAGAGAATTAAAAAGAAAATATTGAAGATATCCATACATGCTGGAAGGTTAGATATATCTGCAGAAACTGCACAAGGCATTCCTAAGTTTGAGAGGGCTCCTCTAATGATCCCACACGGGAAATAAAGATGCATGCTAATTGCTTGTGCTGCCTTGTTTTCAGCCGAAGTACCAGAATTATCTACAATTGAACTTCCATCAACGGATGGGTCAATTGACATGTGTTCAAGCCAGCGAAATTTATTATCTTGCAACACAAAGGTACCCTGAAGCAAAAACCACACATTGTCAATCTGCCAGTCATATTTTATATGTAGCCCCTGTTGATTTTAGCTCTGTAAACTCACCCTGTGGTTAGTTTTCAAGTTGTCAATCTGCTTCTTGAAGAGCTCAGACCAAAAGTCCTTGCAGATGAATTTGATAGCCTCCAGATGATCACTGAACCGAGGCCGCTCCATGGTATACCTATACACAATTTTCCCAACTTAAATAAATTATAAAGAGAGTCACAGAAAAGGCTGATCAGAGTATGGAATCAGTCAAGATGTATCTCTAAAGAGAGATTTAAAACCATAAGCGTTGTCAAAGTATCCTAACTTTTTAAGAATCTAGAATCACACAAATCGACTACGAAGGCCTAGCCTCCAATTGAAACTCTATACCAAATCCACATAACACGAGACTAAATCCGATAAAATAACGAGATCTGTGAAACAGAAATTGACAGAGCGATCACTGATAAAAAACCCAACACGACGTACACCAAAATTTTACTAGAATTAATTTAATTCGACTAAGCTATAACGGCAACAGTTAGAAAAGTCGTGCTCCTATTCTAAACCTCGTTTTCATGAACGACTGATGTAGTTGCGAACTTCTGACTAAAGATGAGACAAATCCAATTTAGGGGACTAGTATGTATAAAAAAACAAGTAATACCATATTGCAGAAAATTTTCTCAGAGAATACAGGTTCATCCAAATGAACACCTAGATATCTAAAAAAAAAAAAAGCGGTTACATTATTGAGACACAATGTGCTCGCGTGAGGAAAAGAAGAGAAATGAGAAGGTAATGAAAAGAATGTTGGACCTTTCAGAGAGCTGGTGACCAACTTGATATCCAATGGCCTCGATCCTCCGGGCGGCGAGCTCTGGTTTATTGGCGTAGAACCGATTGCAATAGGATGCCACCATCTCCGTCAGTAGACTATCTACGCAACTCTCCGACACTTCCCTTACCATGTTCTCTCCTATCTATCTCTGATTAGTTAATCCAACTGCTCTTGCCTCTCCCGATCCAAATCCAAACTCACCTGCGCTGAGGAATGGAAAATTTTCTTCTTCCGTGTCCTGTCGAGATGGAAAAATCTGTTTTTTTTTTTTTATGTTGTTGAAAACTTTGTCTTGAAAAGTTGCTGGTGCTGCGCTTACGTGATACCTGTTGCAGACACAACAGCCCACTCGGCTTGTTCGGCCCAAAATATTTTAAAATATAAATTTAAGGCATTAAATATATACTTTAATTTTTTTTTGGTATAAACCATCCGGTATCTTGGGATATCCTGGGTTCATTACCCGTCCCAGACTAATCTGGACCTCCCGCGAGGAGACCTTACGGTGGTAGTGAGATACCGATAGGACAACCTCTTTGAGGTTACGTTAATTATAGCAGCTATCACTCCCCAGGGTTCGAACCATTATCCTGAAGAATACTAATAGTAGCTTTGCCAACTCTACCAAACGCTCATGGCTAAATATATACTTTAATTATTGATACATGAACTGGGTATAACTATTGCACGTAGAAAGCATGGCCAGGCCTTGTGAGCTTCTGGTCCAATTCATCTACTGTTTTACCAAAATAATATTTTTCAAATATATAATAAGTTTAATTTATATATATAATTTTAAAAAGGATATAATAACATTTTAGATTTCCTGTAAACAATTATTGACACCTGGATTATTTAAAACAGTGACTTTGTTGTAGGAACCAAAATGTTATAAACTTATAATTCCTATCAAAGAATTCAAATGCCATTCTTCCAAGAAAAATTACTGGGGAAAAAATGGAAAACGAAATGAAATGAAAAAATTGGTTTTCTAGATAAAAGCAGTTTTCATGGCCAGGGTGGAAAGAAAGTTAGTATTATCTTCAATTGATTTTTTAGAAGATTAAATAATTGCTTAATTATAACGCATATTCTTAAATAATTATGTGTGTCAATACATTGTACATCAATTAATAAATTAGACAAATTATTTTAAAAATGATAAATATATAAGTTAATTGGTTTCTTTAACCTCTTCATAAAAAATTAATACTCTTATATTGAGTACTAAAATTTATACATGGATATCTTTATTTCATGTTCATGTACAAGCCATCCTTTTGTGGAAATCGTTACGATTTGATCAATAAATAGATATAGTAAGTAACTAACAACTATTCAAGGGAAAAAACAACAAGCTAATTGTCCCCTCGGTCGGCGGCCGTGCCCTCTAAAAAAACTCGCGCACACAAAAAGTAAAGCTAATTGCTTCTTTATTCTCTTGGGCCTAGAAAGCTAATCGTTATCTGTCTATGCTGCTGTTTAGATAAGGGTGAATAAGTGTTTTTACGTATATCAAGGTAAGTATGTGTGGGGAGTTTATCACGATTTGTGTGTAATATGGGAAAAATGGAAAAAGGCTTACCCAAACAACCTGTGGGTGGGTAAAGTGTTAAACTGTTTGAACTTCTCTATACAAATGAGAGATTCACATCCCACTGCAGTGTTTGGGAAGACATTATAACTCTTAGGTGCATAGGTAAACATCTGAAAATAATTGACAGCACGCTTGAGGGTAGTTGATAACTGTTATACCCAATATTGATATGACTTAGGAGAAAATAAGATTTCACCATGTTATTGGATCATAGGCAAACCCAACCCTTTTCCAAGAAATTTCATACCAAAATAATAAAATAAAAGGCTAGATGTAGGCAAATATGTTAATTTGAACCCAAACAAAATCTGATATTGAAATCTAGTAGAAATAGCTAATTCCTTGTAACAAACAAATTAAAGTTTGACTCCCCAACGGATAGATGCTCACATTTAGTGTCTAACAGTGTTTCGAACATTATTATCTCCAACTATGTTATGTAATATATGAGGAGCAATACACTATTAAAAAATCTAAAAAAAGCTTATAAAAGGAAATTTACATTTGCCGAAGTAAATACATGAAAAACGTAATTGGTGGAAAAATTTCAAACTCGAGATGAAACATGAACTAAATTAGTAAACCTGCGAAAGGAAAATAAATGTAAAAAGCCACTCGGGTGTGATGCCAGATCTCGTGGTTCAAAGCAACTTAACCTAATCACAGAAACCATATAGCTGATTGATTGCTACTTATCCCACGTGTCCTTTACAAGATTTTCATGTGGGTAATTTTGCATATACACAAGCTATAACATTGATAATGTTGGACTAGATCGGTCGATCGCTCGCCTAGAGTACAAGGTTCAAATACTTGAATATATCAAAGCAACTTAACCTAATCACAGAAACCATGTACCTGAATGATTGCTACTTATCTCATGTGTCCTTTACAAGATTTTCATGTGGGTAATTTTGCATATACACAAGCTATGACATTGATAACGTTGGACTAGATCGGTCGATCGCTCGCCTAGAGTACAAGGTTCAAATACTTGAATATATCAAAATATAAACCATTTCTGAGCCTCTTGTCAGATGGAAAATTCCTAAGCTTCTGCTACTAACAAACTCGAAGCTAAGTCAAAACGTTAGCAGCAGCATGTACATTATGCTGAGCAAGTATCAGGAGTGAGAACGGTATCCAAGAAAAAGAGAGATAAGTGCCACCATACAGACGTATAGAAGGGGAAATCCGACCTGAACTTTTCTTGAGCCTCTCTGACTCAGGTCCACCTGCAAATATAAAATAAGCGAGTTTAATAGCAAGTAAATTAAATACACAGGAGCCCTACGCTAAAGATGAGATTCAGGCAAACCTTCCCAACATCACTTCTTACCAAATAACAAAGAACAAGAAATAAGAAATACATAAATTTATCCAAGTTCAGGCATGTCAGTAAAGCATAAAGCAGTTACGGCTGGATGGCATAGCTCCCCCGGATCCCTCCCATTTACCCTTTTTTAAGAAAATATTTTTTTTTTGGGGCCAAATTTAAGAAAATATTGTTTGGCTCACTAGTTTTTCTTGCAAGACTTTAGTCTCCAGATTGCTTAGCCTGCTCTCCTCCGTTAGCTTTGATATTGTTACTCCAGCCTACAAAAAGGCAAACTTGAGCATTGACGTAGTTGGATCGATACCATCTATTTTGACGAAACGGAGGGAGAAATCAAACTACATTAGGATCAATGAACATGATTAATTCATAACCAAGCCAGAGTCTATGAAGAATATTATGAACATAAGGATCAATAATTGAGACAAGGAGGAGGGGGTTCTAAATACCATTTGAAACTCATCACACATCATAAAAAAGAAAAGAAAAGAAAGAAGAAGAAAATAAAAGAAAGGGAAAGGGAAGAAGAGAACACTGCCTAAAAAATACCATGACGAGGCATTGATAAGCAAATTCTGATTATGATCGCAGGATGTCTAGTGCTTAAACATACCATAAAAGCCTGTATATGAGTAGATAAATATTGGTCGATAAAAAGTGGAAAGCCTGACCTCATTCAGCTTTGACTCAAGCTTATCGAGTTTAAACTTTATCTCTTCAATAGCTTCCATTAATTTTAGCTCCTCAGCACTCTTTGGCACATTTAACATGGCCACTTTTTCTGCCTTCGGTTCCTGTACATCCTCTACACTGCTGAACTCCACATCTTTTGACACTTTTAATTCTGCTGCTTCTGGTTTCAGTTCCTCCAGGTGCGGCATAATTTTCGACCTCTCATCTTCTTCTGCATTCGACTCATCGTTCTTTTCATCGTTTGACTCCTCATTAGCCATCCTATGCTCAGCATTTTGAACCACCTAACATGTCCATGATAATAATGACACAGTGAAGGAGTAAGCTAAAAACATACTCCACTAAGATGAATAAACAAAAAAATATCAACACATTTAAATGCTCGAATAATTAAAAAGTAAACCACATAATTATTGACAAACTCTTATCACGTAACAAACAAAACGAATGAATTCCACAAGAATATAAATTTTTTAAATAAAAGCGACAAAGGTGAAGGAGTTAAACAATGTGGACAAGTCAATGAATTTTTCTCTAACCATGGGTTCTTGCGGAAGGATTTCCTCTCTGCCAAATATCTGACTCTTTTCATGAGTAATACCATTATAGAAGTCTCCGTTGATGGGAGACAGATCTGGTGAAGAGGTAGGGCTGATCAGGGCCACTTTCAGTTTGTTTTCTTCAACATATCTGTTATTATCTTTGGTAAACTGTCAAATGCCAAAAATAGATAAATAAATAAAATAAAAGTTACAAATCTAAATAAATATAGACGTTCACATTGAAAGCTCTGAGAGCAGAAAACATTGACTTAAACATACCAAGCTAGAAGTAATGTCTTCATTGGTTGTTCCAACAGGAACAATTGTGCTCTGGATTAAAAACTTGTCCTTGCACCCCACGTCTGCAGGGGCTTCCTTTGGAGCTTGCATTGTCACTGTTTGATGCAAATGGTAGAAGTGTCAAAGATTAAATTTAGAGATAAAAAGGTAAAAAGAAAGAACCTCCACAATTAGAAAGAACTTTGTGATGTTAATTTAAGATGAATTGTGTGGAGTTATCTCCTAGAGCTGTTCGTATTGGACAACTGATACTCCTGATTCCTGAAGACAAAAATCAATACCCAAATAACTTTGGGATGAAATTTTTCATCGTGCAATTGCACTCTCAATTTTGGTTGAGTTACAACAACGCCTGTTTAAATGATTGAAAAAACATGCAAAGTAACCCTTTTTTAAGAAAATCCGTAAACAACAGTCGACACTATTCTAGTTCTGTTCACAAATCAACCCAACCCTACTCAAAAACAATGAACCACAAATGCCTCTTTCTAATATAAACCAGAACTGAATCTGCCAGCTAAAACCTAATTCGTCATTATTTAAATGTTACTAGAGAACAACAATTAACAACAACGCAACCCATAAATGATATAATTATACCTATGAATTCACAAGCAGAATTTGGCATGATAACTCCGACATTTGGTCGCACTGAATACTTTTTAGGTGCTGTCGTCTTGACCTGCTAACATTATATCTGTTTAGATGTGGAGCACAGTAGCTTTTTGGAGAGAAAAAAACAAAAGAAACTCCTGGTCTACAATTAGAATCTCAGTGATAAAAGCAAGCTCCTTGGACCTTGAAAGCAACATGACATTCGGTGAGGTTAGTCAACTGAATGGAGCTTGAACTTTGCTTCTTTAATTGAACTGCAGAGGCAAGCAAAATATTGAGGGGTGTCAATAAGTTGGTCGTATAATTAGAAATTATAAATAAATGACTAAAAAGATGAAATCATCATGAACAATGAGCTTAGTTGGCAATACTCAAGATTTCAATTTAAAAATAAAAACAAAAATAAAAAAGAAGTAAAAGAAAATCACAGAGGCCAGAATCAGGAACTAGTAACAATTGCCAAGGCTTGAGAACGCTTTCTGGAAAATGTAAGGTGGAGTCTAAATATTTTTACTCAAAATCCTCTCAGGACTAGCTTCGCACAAAATAGAGAATATATCATTTCAAACATACAAATCTAATAATTAAAAACGAACGAATCTAAAAAGAATCATCATGAATAACTTATGATCATATTATTACTCACACAAAAATTTCAGTTCCTTGGGTTCGATTTCGAGAAGTTGGTTGTTCATGATTGCTGCTCAGAAAAGTCCAAATTCGAAGTATATCCGGTCAGCTTCCAAAGCTAATAATTGATTTCCACGCCTCTCAACCGGCACGTCATAAACAAAGAGGCAAATGTAATGAAGACCTGGCTAGCCAGACACTTAAACCTTCCCACTGAAATTATGTTTGTCTATAATCAAGAGACTGACACTGCAATTTAACTTCTCCACTGAGTGAGTGAATGAAGCCGATTGTCAATAGAGGAAAAGGAGAGAAAAGATGATACTCTGAAAAGAATAGCAACACCTAAAACAACAGAGTTCTCGGAGCAGCAAAACACAAATTGAAAAGACAAGTTCGACAGGGAAGAAGTGTGGAACGGGTCAAGTCGCCCCAAGCTCCACGATTCAAGATCGTTGATGACAGCCTCAAATTCAGCAACGCTATATTAAATATATATATATATATCAATAAACTCAGTTTCGACTCGCTTCCCAACGCGGGAATCATCGAGAGACTCGCAGATGAAAGCAATTAGGACAGCGTTTAAACTTCATAGAACCCACCGGTACTCTCGCTGGGAAATGGGAATGGAATCGAATGATGGCGGAGAATGCGTAGAAGTGGGGAGGGGAAAAAATGGAACTGAAGGTGGAAAATGCAATGACCCGGAGAAGAAGAAAATGGAAAAGGTTAGCAGTCAGGGAGAAAGGCTAACAAATGTGAGGATTAATGGCGAGGAGGAAAATATGTGGAAGATTTTTTTTTTTATAACGAAAAATGGGAAGAGGAAGGAAGGAGAGATTGGGTAGAGAGTAGTAGAGAAGACTACTAGAAAGCAAGCGTAAAAGCGATGCTTTATTATTGGTTACTTTGCGAGGGGTAGCGTGGACCTTGAGTTTCTTTGTTTAAAATTTTAATTACGATTTGGCCCCTCGCCAAGCAACGCGCGTAACCGATGAAAGCGACGTGATGATCACATTGATTGTACCTACCACCGGCCTTATACCGACACCAAGCCGGCTTCGTCACATTTCTCGGCTCGCCGGCCCGCTGCAGCCTTCTTAGAAAAAATTTCTTTATAGTGTGCGTGTAAATTAAAATAAAATAATTTTAAAATATATAAAAATCATGTTGAAATTTATAAATTATTTTAAAATCTGTAAACTCCTTTCTTTTAACGATTTTTCTGTGCATCCAAAATGACTTCAATTTCAACACCATCTATACTATTGTACTCTTATTATTTTTTTAAGCACGAAATAATCCATGAAAACAACAAGTGTTTCAAATTAGATGAGGTCGGAATTAAAGTTTGAATCCAACCACTCATTTAGGAGACATCGTTAAGTAATTAAATTAATTTAATTTAAAAAATTTTACGTAATTCTACATAAACATGTGAGATCAGTTTTATTTTGATTTACGTGAAAATGTTTTTAAAGTATTTTTAGGGTTTCCCAAACCATTACTTAAACAGAAATAAGAACTGATAATTATTTTTCACCAAAAACAATCACAGCTAATTATTTGATTATTGATAAAAAAACAAACAAACAGGGTGTGTATTTTAATGGAAGGTAAACGACGGAGTATTGGTAGACAGCGGTTGTTATTTTTAGGTGAGCGCTAGCCAAAGCCGTTAGCTCGGCTAAGCATTGGGAAGGGATTATAGTGTGAACGCTAGATCGTATTTAATTACATTTCCTCATGTGGCGGTACCTGACGTAGGCAACATGGGGGAGAATTTGCCTTTTTTTCAGAAATTTATTAAACAATGACACGTAACATTCAATTTTGAAAATGTTAAGTTACGTAATTTAAAAGTATAATTAATTTATCAATGTGGGATTTATCACGACCTCCAGTAACGTGGATTTCAAATATTATTAATTTATTATATTGTTGATTTTTTTTTTTTGAGGATGAAGAAATTGCATAGAAGCAATGAAGGGCATGATTTAGGTGATGATTGAAAGCCATGGCCATGCATGATTACACTCTCAAAACAAAGCCCCGGACGCAGTGACGATTGTGTCAATCTGCATTCTTCGGTCGGTTTTAACCCGTCATGGCAACACCATCATTCATCTCAGCCGAAAAACAAAAGTTAGCTTTCATTTGTAGATCATGGATTCATTCTTATTAAGGTAAACGTGCGAGAAGAATTTCATTTTAATTAGGATAAACATGACTTTTTTTTTAGCATTTATGCATACATGGTTATAGTCAACTTTAAAACAGTGTCATCTCTGGGTTAGTGACCTGACAGCCCCGATAACACCTCACATATTTAACGTATGAGTCAGATAACTCTTTTTTTTTTTTAAAAAATATAAACTAAATACATTGATTAAGTGTATTTATGCACCTACATTATTGAATAATATATTAATTTATAAATTATGAAATAAGTTGAAGAAATATAATACTTATAAGTATTTTAAAGTAATTTATTCAATCTCTTTAATTTTTTAAAAGATGTAAACTATTTTTATATTAAAAATATAGGCAATGTTAAATTTATATTAAAAAGTGCAGGTAATATTAAATTTATAAAAAAAAATCTCAAAACTTGTACCTATACTTCCCGTTTATGCATGTGCGCTTGTTCATTTCATCTCCACCTGATATCATAATTCCTATTACTAATGTTTTATGCTATAAATTCACAATCATGCGCTGCACCAATCCATTTCTTTTTTTTTTTCGATACAAAAATTTTAGGCAGGGGTTGGGTTCACACACAAACCAAGGGCAGGACGAAATCTCCTTTCCTCTTAAGTCATATCAATATTGGGCAGGATGAACCGTCAATCCATTTGTGATTATCATGAAATGGTGCCTTTAGTGTATAACTGGGTCACTTCTACATTTTTTTTACAACTGTCACTTCTACATTTTATTTATTGTGCAAAGTGGTAACTGCTTATTCTGTTCATCACGGCCTTTACAGCGAGTTGGATTCTCTAAAAAGTGGAAGTGCTTTTGAGCTTGGAAAGGTTAAGATGCCACCTTTCCACATTTCAGCCTTGCTGGTGGAATCAAAAACAGATTTAGACTTTAGATAAGTAGTGACAGAGTTAATTTTTTGGTGAAAATT